>JARVGP010000137.1:0-91124 GCA_029876185.1 Mansonella ozzardi
TTTCAGTCATCTTTATGTGTTGAAGTGCTGCTAGTTTATAAGCTGAAGCGCAAATCACCATGCATCCAATTATCGAAAATACCAGAAATCTGGTGGATAAGGTGTTTCGTCGTGTTATTGGTGGTAATTCCGCTAATGATCATTGTTCATCATTTTCTTCCACAGTAAATCTAACAAACGAATATGGCATTCCATCGAGAACTAACTCTATGAGTTACACTGAACTGATGGGAGGTTCAGTGCCTTGTCCAAGTTGTAAGGGTTCTGGACGAATTCCAAAAGGTAGAGTTAGTTTGTTGTGTAAATATTTTGGTTTTCCAATTCTGAAACGAAATGCTTGAAATAATTGTTTATTGCTACGAAAGTCGACATTTCATTTGGAACGATGTAATGAAAATTTTTTTTCAGAATTAGAAGAAACATTGGTAGCTTTAATTCCGGTTAATGACGACCGTTTGAAGCCGAAAAGAACGTATGTTAGCATTTAGTCATTGATAGTTACCTCTTCTGATTTTACTTAAACGGAACAGGTAAATCATTGAAGGTGTTAATACGGCTATAGTTTAATTTCAGGTTTCTATTTCATTTCTTTATTTAATTTAAATATTATCTTTCATAAACTACTTACAGCTGGCTTTACGTTTTCTGCGTTATTCTTTGTTGTCTCTCTCTGGCAGGCGTTGTGATTTTTTTACTGGTTCCACGCGCGATTTATCTAAGCAGCATAAGGCCACCAGTTGAAATCATAACAGTTTTTGATCATGACGAAAAGCATATCAGTTTTCATTTTATGGTAACTTTAAAATTTTTTTTTATCATTATTTGGATAGCTTGTGATTTTCATTTCTGCCGCTTCTAAAAGTGAATTTTTTGAAAATCTTCTATTTACTTTAATATATACTTAATCATTTTGCTGCTTTTGTTTGACAATAGGATAACTGAACAGTGTTAAGCATTAAATGAATGTTTTTAAATCAGATAACTTTCAATCGCTGATAGGATGAGCAGTTTAAATCGATGAAAATTAATTGTTATTTTTAAAAAAATCCCATTAGATAAAGGGATCTTAATGCGTTACAGATCTGTACATAACTTTTCCACTTTGCTCTTAAAATTTGTATTTTTCTGAAAAATTTGTTATAGAATGAATTCAATATATCCAATGCAAATTACTACGCTGTAAAAGTGCTAAATTCATCTGCCACGATCTTGTCGAAATTTCAACCTTGGTCAACAGATGTCATTGGTGTTGGTGGCAATACCACTGATGTTTTTGTTGGAGCAAGAACCAGTGAAGAGCAGACTTTACAGTTTAACAGTACAGTGACATTGAAAGGTGGTGTCGCGTAAGTTTTTTTTCTCTAAAGAAATTCATTAAAATGGAGTGCTGTTAAACATTCATTTTGCATGAAATATTCTCAGTGTCTTGGAATGAACTATCTTCTAAAAAATATTTTTCATTTAAATGGCATTTAAGAATGCATATTTCATTTAGTTTTCATAAATCCAAGTGGTAGTTCATTTCAAAATCGTTGTTTCTCTTCTTTTTTAGTTTACTGTTGCTATTGCAGTAATTATATGTAAAAATCATTTATACTTCCAAAAATCTTCTTTAACAGTTCATTTTTACAGAGAATACTGTCAGGCGCCATTTTCGCGGTTAATTTCTCTCTACGTCAACATGCAGTTTGATATATCAGTCACACTGGAATATCTAAGTCATCGTGAACAGGCAACTCTTTCTGTTATTCAACAAGTTTGTTGTGTGCCATCTGGTAATTGTACTGCTACCGAGTGGTAATGTACATAATAATTTAACTGTTTGATATTTACAGAAATGTAGATTGTTTTGGTAGAAATCCTTGTTTCAATAATATAAATGAACTTTATGTCATATTATTATAATTGTAGTACGATTATGTAATTAACTTTCAACAGCAGTTTTGTTCGAAATGTTCGGTTTTATTAGTGAAATTGTGATATTTAGTATTTTTTATATTTGTGAATCGTTAACGCTTTCGAATCATAGGAAGTTCGCTAGTGTGGAATTTAATAGATAAATTATTAAACTAATAAATCGTTGTGCAAAATTCGATTTGATTGTTCTAGGAGATGGATTCTGTAAACGTCCATCTTTCCAGTATTATTTTTTGAATTTATTTGTAAAGGTCTACTATCCTAACGATGACAGTGAAATTATCTTAAATTCATTTAACAAAAATGTTTCTTCAGCATTTTATACGATTTGTATTTATAACAATATTTGTACGATCCTAAATGTAAATTTTGTACGATACTTATGACCAAGAATTTGATTTATATACCGACATCCTATTTCGAATATTGTAAAATATTATCATTGAATGAAAATTCACTTGTATCTTTTCTTGTTTGATTTCTTTTCCTAATAACAATTTGCAGTATTTATTATATGTACATTTACCTGCTAGCTTACATTTGCTTAAATGAATTAGTTTTTGTATTTCTCTTGATTTCTTGCTGTCGAAGCTTTTATAATAATTGATGATGACCCCGAAATACCCTTGCAGTTATACTTGAATATATTTCCAATGTAATCAGAGACTGAACAGAAACTTGTTAACAAGATTCTTTCTTTTCAATGGAACGTCAGACTCTTCTCCAAGTTCTCCCTTCTTCAAATTAATCACCCATCTCTCCAAAGTTTACTAATTCCAGATTAAGGTATTACAGTCATAGGAGTGCAGACTTTCATTACCTCGTGGGATATATGGAAGGACTTATCATATGGTCTCGTACTTTGTATGCTAGAAATTGCCATGAATGAAGGAGAAATGTATTAATATAAATTTCATTTTCTTATATTACGTACACATTAAAAAATTGTACACATATTAAAATGAAAAAAAAAAAAACAATTTCCAAAAATTAAAATAACTTATGCGATGAATATAAATAAAATACTACAGGAAAACATTGCATGGAATGAAACTTCAAATATGCGGCAATCCCTTACAAAGCTTCAAAACATTGATTTAGGCCAATCATTCAGAATCGATCTCTGCTTTTGCATGAGTCGTTCTAGGCCTTCATGTATTAGATAGAAGGGATGCGCACTTCGTAGTTTCAATTCATAATTGCAGGAAACAATATAGCACAATAGATATCTTAATCCTTCACTAATTTATTCTTTCTCTAACCATAAAGTTCGAGCAGTTATCTTCCTAAATCAGCAAAAAGCAGTCAATCTGTAATCACCACAGTGTTACCTTCAGATTATGTTCTTCATACACTTACTAGGACCTTCTAGATTATGAATGTACAATACATACTATAGAATTCACATTTCAAACGAAAAAGGTCGCCAAAAATGAATTCATCGGCACCTATTGCATATCTATATACTGCAAATTAAAGGCGTATGCGTGATTTATCAAGCTATTTAGAATTAAATAAAAACACTTCAGGGAAAACAAATAACATTATTATAGAAAGACTTTCACGTTTTCCTCATGCATGCATAAAACATTTGAAAAACAAAAAAGGTCCACACAACAAACCTTATTAATATATTGAACACTGGACACACAAATCAGGATTTTTTAAAAAAAATTTCACACTTCATAAAACGGCGAGATAGAAGAAAAGTAAAGAAGAGTGTACTTTTGTGGCAAATATCCTACAGAAATAACGTGTACACTGAAGAACAAATAATATTTAGACTACATTGTCGCAATGAATTTCAAATTAAATTAATTAATTTAATTGAAGAAATGAAAAGAAGTGCAATGAAAACTTATTAAAAATACAAAACATACTACAAATTATCAAACAATAAATTGCATGCTTTTAATATACAGTATAAAAAAGGAACAAGAGAAACGGCAAAACAAATTTACTTTGACTATGCAAAACGATGAGATCGCAGGGAAAAAATTACGCACGAAAACCACGGGCTTCGTATAAATTCCTTAAGACATGGCTTTCATGGCTTTTTTCTGGGCACTAAATCAAATTTTTGTGAAAATTTGACATATCTATATAGCTCTACCCTACATCTTTATATTTTGCAAAATACATCAAACATGAACTAACTGATTTTCAGAAAACATGAGAAATAAGATTACTTGAAAAAAGATTTTACATTGTCTATAATGCAATGATACAAAGATAAAATACTGGGGACCTCATTAAGGCAAAACGTTTGGATTTTAAATAAAAGATGGCACTGCGCTATGGAAAAAATAAAGATTTTTAAAACTGTGGGAAGGGCCACACAAACAATTAACTTATAATAAAATTTTGCATTTTTTCTTACTACGATTTAATTTCTCTCTCCTAAGATTGAAGTATCGATTTTCCACCTTTCAGTTATAAGAAAAATAATTGCAATACAAAAAGATGAAAGAGGCATAAATTTTAGTGAAACTATCTTATCGTAAAGTTTCGTCAAATTAATTGTACGGTTTTAATCTTGTAATGCACCGGTTTAGATGACACAGAAAACAACTGCCAGTAAATTTAGCAAAAAAAACAAACACAAGTAGGAAGTCAGAGCTAATCTGAAAGTTGAGCGTGAACGAACCCCCACTTGAAACGAACAGTAGTAACAGTAACATCGGCAGAAACATCGCATACCACAGTTGTCTCACACATTGATTACAGACGACTTTAATAAGTGATAAACGGCTGAAGCATTCGTTTTGTACACAAAAATGTTACGATGTTTTTGGCTGAAACTTAATCTTTATATTCGTAGAAGCACAGACAGAAGTAATGCATCAAGATAGTATAAATAATTTCGAATGAACTGCACATATTGAAAGAAATAACTTATTTTTATATAAATTTTTCTCAACTGAATCTAAAATATATATCCGTCGATAATCACTGCAGAAATCCATCATCTAAGAAAATTTCTTACTTGCTGCTTCAACATTTGCTGCTGTCGAGCCACTGTGGCAGAAAAATTATTTTGAGCAGTTTGTACACTGATATTTGAGAAAGGAGGTTGTGCTGGAGTGTTACCACTACCAACGACAATACTACCGGTACCACTTACACGTCTCATATACGAAGTATGATACGCTGCAAAAATTCACCTCTATTTTTAAAAACTAGTAAATTCCGAAACTTCTCGCTAATAATTTTTTAGTTTATTAAACCTATTATGAAAGTATGATTACTTTTTATACTACTCGCTGTATTTAATTACCAAATTAGTAAAAGATGGTCGAACCAGAAGAAATCCGATGAAGAAATTTTCTCTATCATAATCATGTATAAAAATATCAGATATGAAAACGCAGTAAGCAGAATAAAAAGTAAATCTTCCAGAAAAGAGGAAAATAATAAAAACCGGATCTCCCAGAATTTTTTTTTTTTGCAATAAAAAATAAAAATAATTACATTGGGTTGTGCCAAATGTTGGGACGGTGATTTCATCCTCGTCATCATAAGACAGTGCTTCAAGAGATAAATCTGCTTTACGACGATTACGTCTTGCTGCCCCCATTGCTTTTGGGGAAGATCGCTGCAGTTGCTGCGCATCAGTTATTGTTGTTGCTGAAGTCAAGCCAGATGTTAGTCTTCTATCGTCATCGTTTGACTGTGATAATGGAAGCATTCCGTTGCATGGCTGACCAAATCCGCGCTCCTAAATTTGACAAAGTGATTAAAGTCAATAATCATTTAACAATATTGTAACATAATAAAGAGTGCCAAAAAAAAAAAGCATAGAAAGCATCTTAAATCTATGCTCTAGATAGAGTGTTAGGAATTTTGAAGATTATAGTATAAGCAATTTTTCGATATCAAAGTAATCATCACACATTACGATCTTTTTTCACACAACAACTCTATCCAGAAATTCTTTGTAGAGTGGAGTTAAATATATGGTGCTCAATACTGCCTAAGCTAAGCAAAACAATAAACAGTAATGCATTCAACAAACTCTTTTTTTTATTATTCAGATGTCTAAAATACTAAAAAACTTAAACTGTTAAAATGTAATATTTATGCTAGTAATCAATCAAAATATAATGTGAAATAAATTTATGAAAACTAAGATACACACTTTCAGCATATTCAATGATTCATGTCCATTCGACAAATGATGCTGTTCAACTGCGTTGTTCGACCTTTGCTCTCCAATTCGGTCATTAATTCTCTGATCTTTCTGCTGTCTATATGAAGTGAGAGTACCACGCATTTCGCTACCTCCACATAAAATATACAAAAATTTTAACAGTCCAAAAACTGTAAACATATTTTAATTTTCGGAAAATCAATGCATCAAATTTCTGTCACATTAAAAAAAAAAAAGCCAAAACTTAATATTAACGATATTATTTCAAAACATACCACATGTAACACCATGAAGATACTCGCGGTTAGCGGAAGATAACTGCTGAGAAGAAATTGAAGTTTTATTTGAAAGCAAGGTAGAGTTCCCTGTCAACTGACCATTATGAGAACCGCTAGTTCCCAATCCTGAAGCTCCTATCACACTATTTTCAGTGTTTGAAAGCTGCTGAGCTGAAAAGACTTTTACAGCTGCACTTCAAATCTTTTATCATATTAGAAGTAAAAACCAAGTTTCAAAATAATGAGAAAATATTCTTTTTGTATTTTTGCATTTCACACATATTGTCTGCTATGGTCTGCTATGAGAAGTAACATTCATCCAATCTAACATTCTCATGGCAACTCAAATTTAGTTTATTGCAATTTTCAACCAAAACAGATCTTTAAAATGGTTTCAATTTAAGGATTTGTCTGAATTGTAAAAAACATTAACCTAGATATATTTCACTAAAAATTTAAACGAATGAGACTATTTGATGCAAAAATAAGAGTAGAGTTTGGCTTAAAAAAGCCATTTTGTTTAGTCTGCTAATAAATAAAACTAACTTTGTTGGGAACTTTGAAATTGTCCTGCTTGTTTAGTCGCATTTACAGGCCTCACACTAGTAGAAATCATTTTCCCTGCATCGATATAAACATTTAGAGCTTTAAATGACACGCAAATGATTCGATTTAATGATGATTTTATTACAACATGGTTTTTTAGCAACTCTCTTATTTAAAACACTTAAATTTAAAACAGAATTAATAACTATCAATCAAATGCACAAATAAAAAAGGAACACGTACTGTCATTAGTCCCAGTCTGCTCAGCTGTCGAAGATTGTGTATTTGCTGATAAACGATTTCGTGAACCACGAAAATAATTCGAAATGCTTGTCGAGGAAAGGCTGTCTTGATCCGAAAGTGCTCGCATAACTACTGCATCTGAATGCGACAATTTCAATGGAATCATTATATCAAACGATCAGTTATTAATGGAATCATTATATCAAACGATCAGTTATTACTATTAAAATTTGCTAATCGGGCTAGGTAAAAAGTTAAAATTTTTGCAATTAAGAAGATGAAAATTAAGGTAAGCAATGAGATAACGCAGTTCCCTTTGCAACATTAAAAGTAAATAATATGATGATTAATGCGGATCGGTTTCAGTGGGAAACTACAAATTTTTCCTAATAAATCTTGCCAGATTTCTAACTATTCCCGAACTTTCAAAATAAGCACAAGAAAGAAATCTCGTAAGTACCTATTGTAGAATTAATAGGGTCTTTATCATATTCAACCGAAGTGACACTTGAATCTATAGCTGGCGTCCGTGGCGTTGCTTCACCATCTGAAAACATCTCTAAATGTATCTGTTATTCAGCTATTTAATCCTCAATTCCGCGATACTAAAATCAATGGCAGAAAGCAAATCATTTTTAAACTCATGTTGAAAAAATCCGTAAAATCAAAATAATTGTAGATATCGATTCTAATCAAGCAAGGAAGACTTATCCCCCTGCAATAAATCACCCCAATGCAGACAAAGCATGCGGTTATGAAAGTTCTGTACCTAAATGTGGGTAAGCCATTTGGTGAAAAAATTATCTACCGCTTTCATATATAAATGGAGAATGCAGATCTCAATCATCTGTATTGACAGAGGCTATAAAAATAAAATGAATTAACAATAAGCCAACAAACCTGATCGTGATGATCGTAAATCATCAATTCGTCCACAAGTTGGATGCATCTGTGACTGCGAGTGCACAATTGGTGGAGCACTGAGTGGAGTACGAATAGACTGTTGCTGCTGTTGCGGTAACGGTGATGCTGCATACTGCTGATGTGTTACCGCAATATGTCTCGGTTGCTGTTGTTGTCGGGTAGTAAGACTGCTGCCATCTTTTTGTGGTGATGATCGAGGAGCATAAGGACTTGGAGAACAATTTGATTGTGGTGATGGACTCATAAATAAATTAGCTGTCCCTTGTGGTGGTTGCTGTTGCTGCTGTGGAGATGAATAACCCTGAGAAAGTGAATGCTGTTGCTGCTGGGATAGGCCAAGAGTACCTGGAAAGCCACACTGCCGCACTTGTGTTTCATTACACATTTGTCGCATGTAACCAACACCTTGTTGTTGCATTGGTAATTGAATGTCGTAACGATTTTGAGGAGGCAACATACGACCATAGTAGTGCTGTTGTTGTTGCTGCTGATGTTGCATATGTTGCTGAGTATTTGCGGGCCGTTGTTGCATTTGCTGTTGATGGGAAGCCATCAGTGTGGCTCCAAATTCACTTGACTCTGCCATTGGTTCAATGGAATCCAAATCATTATAGTCACCACCTTAAAATGAAATACATATTTGACTTATGAAATTTTTATTTGCAGCACTAATGATTTGTATTCCTGGAAGTCAAAATACCTTCAAAGTGTAAAATTGATAATTATCAATTAATAACTTACAGTCATCAGCAATATTAGCACCCAGTTCATCATCCATTTCAAAATCACCTTCACCTTGCAATACTGGCAAACAACTTTTCGGTTGCACGTCTAAACATTGTTGATCTGCACAGAATGGAGGTGGTTGCTGCTGCTGCGGTTCTTGCATTTGTAGTGGAATTGTTTGTTGCTGAGGTCGTGCAGGAACACCTACTTGCTGTTGTGATGGTGATGGTTGCGGGTAAGTTAAACCAGACGGAGGTGTTGGTTGATTTGGTGGCTGCTGATAAACCATATTTGGCTGCAGAAGTCATTATTAACTTGACCTCATAAAAGATTATCACCTATGAGCAATCAAGAAATAAAAATTTTTCAATTTATGAAAATGTAAAACTTACTTGCTGTTGTTGATATAATGGTGACATCGTGTTACTGGACTGTGATGCTGGCGAATAGTCAACAGATGCATTCCGACTAGTCATGGGAGATGTATGGACACTGCTAGATGAACCAGCACTCATCTCGGACACTGCAAAGGTACCATTACTTCAAAATAGTACTAACGTTTCTTTCATAGCTAGTCTGATCTGTTTTTATTAAGTATTTATCTAACTAAGGTAACATATCACTTATTTCCTATATTAACTATTACAATCTCCCATAATAGTTTTATTTTCAACAAAAATTCTTTTACTGAAGATGCTTCAGACGTTCGCCATACATTATATTCGCAGCAACATAAGCAATGTCATTTTCTGACAAACAAACCGTTATCTGGTTGAGGATACATCATTCGTGGATGATGCGGCTGATTATTTTGCCAATGATGCTGCATCTGACTATTATATATCAGCTGCGATCGTTGTTGCGGCATAATCTGAAATCCATAATAGTTTTTATTTTCAAAAAATAAGCCTGCAACACTACCACTTTAATTTTAAGCAAATAAAAAATAATGAGGAAGAAATAGTTCTGGATAAAGGTTAGGAACAGAAGTAATTGGAATGAGCTAAAACTCCCTATCTTCTACTGAGAAATCATGCAAAACCAAAAAGCCTAAAACGCACTTGTTGCTGGTGCTGTGGAACCCACACGTTTTGCTGTTGATAAAAGGAGGCGTTCGAAGAAGGATTCTGAAAGTTTTTAGAATTAGTAACAAATTACTTCACAAATATGTTTTTACTGAAAGATTCAAAAATGAACCATCAAACAACAGCTCGAAAAATAAGTCACAAAAATTTTCTGTCCAAAAAATCCTCCAGATTTTTAAAATACGATTTCAATTTCAATTTACCAAATAATCTTATAGTGAACAACCTGCATAATTGGTCCGGTCTGCGCGGAAAGAGCCGGAGGAGAACGAAGTGTTTGCGGAGGATATCCTTGCGGATGTTGCGCATAAGTTATCCCGACATTGGGCTGACCACTATGCATTACCTGAAGGTCAGGATTTATTACCAGCAATTCTAAATTCTCTAATGTAGAAGCATGAAGACTTACACCACAATCTGAATACTTCAACAGAACTTAAAGTTAGTACATTTGCCATTTCACAAAGCACATTTTTTCATAACTGGATGCACACCAAAAGTAAATAGATCACTTACAAGAGCTTTACAGCTTAGAAACTAAAGTATTTTAAATTCCGTTTAAAACACAGATATCTAATTATATTTATAATAAATTTCAAGAAATCTCTGTAAAACATTGCATTAAACTCTAAACTGATAAAGATAAAACTACACATCAATACGACCTGTGTCATGACGGAAGGCCTATCCACCGTATGAGCATTTGCAGAAGGCACTCGGCTATTCATCTGCTGCTCCATTATGAATTGCTGTTGTGCTGCGGCCGCGGCTTGTTGCGCCATTTCAGCTTCCTTCAACTGTTTTTTAGTTGGTCGCTTTCTTTTCTTAGGAGGTGGAGCGACAACTGGCATTTGACCTCCAGGTGGACCAGCATCCTTAAAAATAATACTGTAATTCTTCTGTGAATATTTCAAATGTAATCGTGGTGTCCAAATGAGATAATTATTGTAGGAAATATCGATGATACGGCTGTAAGCATCATTGCCTAATGAGTTTACATACAAACAACAACCTATCAGAAGGAATGAGTACCATTTCCTTTCTCTTTCTGAAAGGCTAAATAACGAAATGTATGAGGTTTTATAAATTCAGAAACTAAAACCGGAATAATGAATACGAAATGCTGTGTATTTGCTACCGAATCGAAAAAAAACGAGAAAAGCAAAAATTACTTTTTGCTCTTTGTTAATAAAAGTCTTTTTTTACCTGTTCCAAAGAGACCGTTTGCTGGAAATGAACTGGCATTGGCTGTCCAGAGAGTCTTGATTGCTGCTGCACATGGATGTAATGAGAGGGCATCATTTGTCCTTGCTGATGTACATAAACAGTAGGTTGCTGCTGTGATATTTGTCCGCGGACTGCGAAACCCTTAAAGATAAGGTGATAGAACCATTTTCTTAAGCGAAATCAGTCATTTTTTAATCCAAATTTTTTATGCTTGCCAATCAATTACTGTCAAAGATATTTGGTTAAAGTTTTACGTTATTATGGCCAGAGTAATAACTTGTGATCATGCAAACTGAAACACCTAGAAACCTTGTCATTATCGAAAAAGAACATCACTTAAAACTTACAGCAAACATTGGACGTCTCTGGTTGTATTGAGGATAATATGCTTGAGGTAATTGCTGCGATGGTGCACTATGCTGTTGTGGAGCAACTATTTGCTGATGCCTTTCCATACTGACCTAGAATATGCAAAATAATGCAATATACTTATTCTAATTTTCCTAAATCCCTTCATTTTTATATTTCTTTGAAATTAAAATGCGTCCAATTCGAAAGCTGATAACAATAATAATATTGTGAGGATAATTCAAAAAAAAAAAGCATTCAGAGCAAATCTAACATGCTAATACCCCTGGGATTTTGTAAGAGATCTGGTTTTTTGTAATACGCTCGCTGTCATTAATTAATGAAGCAACTGATAATGGACCGAAAAAATCAAAAATAAAAATGAAAACATGCCTCTTGAGGTGTTGGCCGTATTTGCTGTTGTTCAGAATGTGCATGTGTCGAGGTAGTTAAATGAGAAGCTTCCACTGGCGTTGCTGAGGGACGCATCCGACCAGGCTGTACTACTGCATTTACTGCGCTTTGCCCTATGTATGGATATGACGAATAACCTGCATATGTCAAAAATAATTAAGAAATTTTTGATCTTTAACCTTTCATTTCTACTTATAATATCCAGAATGTATAATTGGTGCTTTAATGTACTCGAAATTTGCTTACATGTTTGAGCAAAAATATTTTTATAAAAAAAAATCATACCAGCGGTTCCCTGAGTTTGTGGAGAAGGCGCTGACATGTGCTGCATTACCGAAGCAGCAGAAGGGTGCGATACATGTGTTTGTTGCAAATGAAAATTATGCATGCCAGCTCCAGCAACTGGTGATGAACTTCTGAAGATTTAAAAACGTTAATAAGCAATAAAAGAAATCATGAAGCTTAGATCTATAGATTTATAATCTCTATTACATTTAAAAATAGAACACTATCATGAAACCAATGAATTCAAAAGTTTGATTAACCCACCAACATTCAGTTGCAGTATCAAGATAAACAAATCAGACTGTTATTTGCTATTTATATTTGGCACTTATACAGGGATATTCGCGGATTCGTATGCGGATATTTACTAATTGATTTTAATATATAAAAATAACGAAAGAAGGATAGAAATAATATACCTTCGAGGGGGAAATGCCGGAATTTACTGAACAATAATTATAGGAAATTATAACGGTCTATTATGATTAGCAATGTGAACAAACTTTTTCCTGTCATTACCTTAATAAATTGACTAGCAATGGACTGCTAGTATCAGATGCAGTCTGGGGTTGCTGCTTTACGGAAACTATTGCAGTAGTTGCGTTGGGCTGTCCGATAGCTGTTTCCACATAACCATGCACCCCCATTGCTGTCTGATATACATCGTTATTATTCACACCAAATTTCCGTTTACCTGGCAGTGCATGACCAGATGAAGTTGATGGCGTCGATTCATGTCGGCTATTATCACTGTAAAACAATGCATATAATGGCTGAAAATATCATAAAAATGCAAGACATAATTTCCAAAAACTTTCACTTCCTACTAAAAACAGATTTGAAAACTCTTCATATCTATAAAAACATGCATCAAAATGACTTTTTCTTCTCGAAAAAAAAAAATCAAAAATTCTAGGAAAATTCAAATGAATACTGCACCTTTGATAAGAATCATAAACATGTGCACGATCAGCAACATTAGTACCCACTGGCACGCCAGCCAAGAAATTCATTTCAGAACCTGTACTGGGATATGAAAGTGATAGTAAGTTTACCGTTGCATCATTCACAATCACTGGTAACAGATCTGATTCACCCACTTTCACTGAGGTTATACCTGAAAAAAAGAGATCAAATGATATATTCTACATAAAACAATGTTTTCTAAAACTGGATATAAAGAATATTTCTAAATTTAAAAAAAAATTGAAGAGCATTTTTTATAAGACTGTGGAAATATCATTATCATCTAATCCATTATCTTCAGTGAAGAGTACAATTTTTTTACAGCGCAAAAATAATCATTATGCGCTAAAAGTTGGATGCCAGATTAAATGTGCTTAGCCATTTAAAAATTTATTAGTCACTGTTTTACACTTCACTTTGACTTCTAAATTATGCAAATGAGAGCTAATTTAAAGTTTATAACACCGAAATCATACTTAAATGTTTCAGTGTAGTTGGTTGTTTCAGTGCTATCCGCAACAATTTATGGGAAATATTAGATGGTAGCAAAAATCTGCACCGACAACGTATAATTCGAGACAACTGACAGTCCTGTAACGTTGCTTTCTCGTCAAAAATATTAGTATCAGCAGTACTAGTGGACGGATAAGTTTCGTCTGTCAGCGCTCCTGAACTCGATGACAAAAGGATATCGCCCGTTGATACACTCGATGAAATTTCATAATTGCAGCTATTGCTCTTTTGTTCTTCCACTGAAAATAACACTTTTAAGGATGTATTGTGATGTTATGGTTCACAAATGTAGCATTGATCTTTTGGTAAATTAGGACTATACTGAATATTCTTGTAAAAATATTTAAATTCAATTTTATAGGACGCTTCGAATTCATCAATAACCCAATAAATACTCCAATTTAAAGACTACTAATGTTCATAATTAAAGGATCCAAAAAAAACTCATCAGTGCCACTTACCTTTGTTTAATGTCACTGTGGGGCAAGGAGTCGATATAGGACTGTCAACTGCTGATGAAAGAGAAAGGCTTGTATCGCCAGTGATACAGTTAGGTTGGGGTGATAAGGGGGATGATGAGCAGTTTGGAAAATTTGTCGGAGTTGTTGCCGTTGAAATGGACGCTGCCGGAGTTGTCCTATCAGTTCCAAGTAAATTATGTGTTTCTGCCGTTGCTTGCTGGTTGGTACCAAGCGACCGCTGTTCAGATTGCGGTTCTACACAAATACCGGCACACGACCACTGTTCGTTCATGCGGCATTCATAAGACGCTGCAAATAAGATTTTTTAATACTTTTTAATATTTTTTCACTATATATCATTTAAAAAATCTATAAAAAGTCGATGGGAGAAAATAATTCGATGAAATCGTTTGGGATTTGATGTATAATATAAAAGATGAATTCTGTATACTGGAAATAATTTGTAAAACAAAGGAATGGTATTAATTTAACAGAGAATTAATGATTATGCTTAGAAAGAAATCATATAACGAAGTATACAAGCAAACAAGCAAAAATAGCAACGAAGTAGAAGTGGAAAGGAATATTTTTAATTTTAAGCAAACTCACATTTTGCGCGAAAAGCTTTTCACCGCCGAATTTTGGCCGCGTTCATTAGATAATCAAAACTAAAAACTGAAATATTACGTCAACTGATTCACACGCCTAACTTCTCTTTTTATATATACGAAAAGGTGGTTAAAAATAGGCGAAGATAAAACTATGCAATCTATACAATCAGTACTCGTCATATTCCATATCTCAAAAAGTTCATTTCCTCCATAAATTATTCATTCACTTTTAAGAAATTTTATCGTCTACAGTTTCAATATTTTTGTCTATTACTTCAATTTAGACCCTATTAATGTGCATTGTAAAAAATGCCTTACAATACAATTTTTCTTCAGTGGATAAGCATGCATGTCATGCATACATATCTGACGGATAACATTTACTATTTCATTTAATTTTGTTAATAGTTAAAAAAAAAAACTTCCAAGTATTTACATAAAATTCTCACTTTCACTTTACAATCATAATTTTGGGATCATGAAAATATAAAATTTATATAAATGATATTAATTAATTTCATCTAATATAGCCGTAGAATAAGATAATAATAGCAGGAAGGTAAAACTTATGCAAATAATGAAAAATGATAATAGGAAAAGAGAGTGTTAGCTAATTATTATGCTAATATACTTTATCTTAATATATTAAAAATTTACAAGAAATAACACGCACACAAAAAGAGTCAAGTTAAGCGCAAAGATAGACAAATAGATCTTAACGAATACGACATATACCTGACTTTCAGCATTAGCTCTCACTTTTCTACATGATCTAAAATAGAATCAATAGTGTGCTGTTGATGCTGATCATTCTGATCTGACATGTCGATCGATCTCCAAACACAATTGTTATGTTAACAATATTTGTAAAGATATTAATTAATGCATGTTTAATTTGAATATAAGAAAATGATTTTGAGAATAAATACATTAGAATTATATGTTTCTATTTTAAAAATAAAAAAAAAAAAGAAGGGAAGGAAGATGGAAGAGAAAAATAGAACAAACAATCCGTAACATACAAATATCTTCACACAAATCATCTCATAATAATCAGATCAATAAAGCGTAAATTCAAACGTTACACGTGGAAAGCTGGACATTTTATAGTAATCAATACATTATATAAAGTTAGATACATGTGGTAGAGAAAACATCAACTTAAAATGAGATAGAATACGTACGGAACCGTACGTTCATTGCATAGACGCCCGCATAATCTAATAGCCTAAAGTATACTGTCGCGCAAAACAAATGACTATAGCTATACGGTTAAACGATTATATGATGGTAGAAGCGGGCGGCGGCTTATACTACACGCTACACGCTACACGTTAATTACGCTACCGTATCTCAGCATGTTACGTATTTTAGCTATATCTTGCTATGGTAAGGTAAGAGTGAAGTAGCAAGTAAACATAGAATCTTAGAAACGATCGTTAGAATTTTCAGACCAAAATCAAAAACCCACAAAAATATCATTAAATTCTCAGAGGAATGCAGCTAAGCTGCAGGTCAGAGTGTCGCGCTACAATGATCACTATTGTATGCGACACAACGCTACACTACAACAATGAAAGAAATATGCTGCAGTATCAATAATTAATCGAGGATAGCACACACATGCACCAAAAATACACACAGTAAGCAGTGGTCAGACCAAGTTGGCACTGTTCCAAGAAGTGGTAAAACTATTCATAGGTATAAAGATTACTGATTGAATAAACTAACAAAAGAGCAAGTAAATATTACAGCCGTAAAAAAGACACCTGTCACGTGACGTAACGTACGTGCTACATTTGTACTACTTCCTACAACAACAACAACATTCAACGCGACGCAGTACCTGTGGTAGTTAAAGGATCCGGTGAGCAGCAGTATTAGTAGCGATAGCAGTCAGAGGTAGTACAACAAACTCTCTTCCCACTTTCCCCTTTCTCTCTATCTGCCTTTTCCCTGCAATGCTTTGCGAACGCCTTCAATCATGAGACCGCTCGCATTCGCAAGCGATCCACGTCCGCTGCAGTTATGCGAGCGACACTGCCGCGCTGCACGACTGAATGCGAACCATCAGTCTTTGTTATAAGCAAAGGTATACGGTAAATGAGCGCCTTCTTCAATCTTCTATACATCGATTGAATGTAAAGATATCAAAGCCTAGCAATTGTTTTTTAGGCCAATAAATATGGCACATTTGTCCCCAATGTGGCCTTAGCCTATAATGATACCTCAGGCAAATGTAGCTTACAGTAAATGGACGCCTTCCTCAATCTTCCATACATCGATTGAATGAATAGACATCAAAAGCCTAGCAATCATTCTTTAGGCTAACAAATATGGCGCATTTGTCTTCAATGAGGCTTTAATCTATAACGATGCCTCAAATAGCTAACAAAGCTAACTAACTAACAAGTTTCCCAAGTGGCCAGATGACTATCGTCACGCAAATGCTTTCATAACTTAGTTGACCACTACTAAACGTTCCCGCCATCATCGCCACATTAGATGTGGAGGTGAGTCCACCATTCCTCCGCATATTAATAATACCTATGTTGAGTTTCGCGCAACTAACAACTAAGATCAAATATGATAGGTCGGCTTATAAACGCAACGCGCGATGACTCATACTTCCATAACTTGACCGTCACAACACAAATCACTCCACGAATTGTCCACAATATCCACTCCTCCCTTAATCATTGATTAGCATTAATTACTCATATCCCTGTTACCTCCTATTCACCAATTAATTGATTTATTTGAGTGCAGGTATGTGCATGAAACATGTGCTGTATAAAGTTTTTTTAATTCGAACTTTCAAAATACATATAACAAGATAACAGTAATGGAAAAGTTTAATCGAACAATCCGAATCCCATATCTTCGTCAGATTCCTCCTTTGCTTCCTCTTTCTTCTCTTCTAAAAACACATTTCTTCATCATTTTAGACAAAATAAATCAATAACAATAATAATAATTTTTAGCATTCATGTAATCTCTGTAAGTATCAAATCGAATGCTGAACCTTTTTTAGATTCAGCCTCCGTAACACCACCAGTGGGTGCTGAAATCACCGGCGTTGCTGCTGCTACTGCACCACTTGAGGGTACTGATGCAATTTTCGCCAGACCTGCTGCAATTACCTGCAATTTTCAAGCAATTTCATTCAAAATTGATACACTTCACTTTAATGATTTCATGATTTCCAGATTTTGCTGAACCCTTCTTTAAGCATCCACATTATCATTCGTGTTAATCAATCTTGATTTGAAATATTAGTACTTATCACAAGATACATTGAATTTTTATACAGTATTAACAAGAATGGCTAATTAAACCAAATAATTTCGAAAATGAAGATAATGTTAAGTTGAAAAATTTTGCGTTCATCTTTTGCATAAATTTACATATCTTCAGTCTAAAATGAACAAAGTTTACAAATTCCTTTTATCCACGGATTGAAAAAAAATAAATAAATAAATAAAGGTTAGCTTCTTCCTATCAAAGAAAGGGAACAACACATTTTGCAGTCCGGAAAAATCCCTGATATGGCAGGATAAAATAATTTTTACAATGATCAGTTGAGAAAGAAAATTAGAGGACAGAATTTCACAAATGAGAAAGCAGTTACCTAGCAGCAAGTGCTAAGCATTAAAAAAATTAATGAATACTTCACATCATTCAATCAAATTAAGCTTAAAAGAAGGTAAAACAGAAAGTTCTATAAGAATGGCAATTTTCAGAGTACTTAATTTTCAGTCGAGCAAATAAAAAGATATACCTCATCGGTGGACTTTCCGGACAAAGCTGATACCACTTTATTCGCATCTTCCATATCAACATCAAGTCCAACTGATCCTGGAACCTTATATTTAATTTGTAGGTTTTAGATAACTTCCAATTCGCACATTTTATTGATGCCTCCTAGATAGTTCTATGAAAAGTTCAAAAAATATATATTTGTTGAAAGATTATACATAGCTGGTATATTTATTACACGTAAAGTGATCGGAGTCATCTCGAAAGGTACGTAATACAGCATATATATAGTGTATTATGCATATATACTACATATACATTGCGGATGCTATATTTATATATGTAGGAAAATTGGAAATTTGAAATCATCAAAGTTTAATGCTACTAAAAATGTTTCAAATCATCAAAACAAACATTAGAATTGAGGGAATCATAAAATATTTGCAAAGATAAAGAATAACAGCGTAGAAAAGATTTTAATTCAAAGTGAAATTCATTCTTTTAGCTAATACATTTGTTACGTGCAAAAAGCAATCCTGAATCATTTCGAAACAACTAAATTGAAAGAAAACTTTAAAAAAAGGAATTGCTTACCAAGCACATTTTCAATATCTTTTGCTGTTGGTGATTTATTTCCACCCATTGCAGACAATAAATAAGCCGCCAAATACTTCATTGTAGTACCTAAAACATACAAAAAATGGACAAAATAAAGCACAAAATGAGATGTCTAACTTTCGCTTCAACAAAGGCAAAATGTATGGAAAGTATGTGTAGGGAATGCAAATTAAAAATTAAAATAATTTCTAGAAGAGAACTAAAAAATGCACTCATAACCTCTTAACCTTGATGTGAACTCTGACCCTGACCTCACAAATCTTCAAAGAAAAAGCTAACTGCTTTTGGCCTCTTAGCCCATTTTACTCTTGGCATCTTGTCGGACTATTCTAAAACCGTTGCGTCTCTTGCAGCGCAAAATCTTTTCAAACGATGCAAACAGACGTTTCAGATGGTAATACTGAGTGGGGGGAGACGTGACAACGCGTGAAATTGTTGTTACGGTTGCACGCTTACTTGTCTACACGTAGACTTTAACAATATTCAATAAAGAGCACTTGGTGTGATTACGCCATTTGAGAGTTTGGCTCTTTTGCCAGGTATATACAGGTATATACGTATAGCTTAATATATGCGTATAGCTTGATGAGTAATTACTAAATGCTTAGAAATGATTTTTTTTTTTTTAAAAATATCAGCGAATAATTGAAAATAAACAGTAAAGAAGTACCGAAAATTAGCTTGATGAACAACAAAAGCAATAGGAAGTGTTAAAATTAGGTTAAACAGCGTGTTAGATTAAAATTAAGTTTAAACAGCGTGTTAGATTAAAATTAAGTTTAAACACAAACTGTCACGTGTAATATTTAACCGTAGCTTCATCATCATTTCTAGCAACTCCACACTCAGCAGATGTACAGTGGATTTTTCGAAAACACTGTAGTTCATCAAGTCATTAGTTCATCACTTAGTTCTTTAATTCATTATGTTCGTTAATTATTAATTAGTTTATTAATCATTAGTTCATTATACTACCATCACTCATATCATTTACATCAAAAGACATAGTCGTCATAAATTTAGCATATTGCTTGGTGCTTACAGTTATATATAACATTAGAGTAAAATGCATCAAGGTAGGAAATTTTGATTCCAAAGACATTTGACCTACAACAAGCCAAGATAAATGCGCCAAGAGGTCAAAAGTGATTGGCTCTTTTTTGTCACAGTATTTGCCGAGCCAAAGCATCATTTCTTTATTTTCAAATTCTTTTATGCTTCTTACTTCATCTTTTCAAGTGAAGTTACTTCATCTTCTTACTTCATCTTTTCAAGTTTTCAAGTGAATCTTGCTAGTACAGTAATAGCAATGAATTTTCGTTATGAAGACATGTTATTTTATGAAAAGTTATTCTTTAAACAATTCAATTTAAGATTTATTTCTTATTATAGTTGCAAAGGTCATATTCGTTGCAAAATCATTGTAATTACAAAGGTCATGTTCGGCAGAAACCAACAGATACACCTTGGAAAGTCATACTTCAGCATATGTTTACTGCTAGCTGAAAAATGAAATTATAATATTTCTTGGAATATTCTGCAGAAATTTCTAGAGGAAAGGGGTGTTTCGTTAGATCTCGAGAATATGGGAGATCTCGAGGAATTCTGTATATTATATTTGGTCGACTATCCAAATATTTTTTATTCGTTTCCAATTCAACACCTAAAAGATTTACCATGCATTTATAGATTGAATAAATAACCTTCATAATCTTCAGAACTAAAGCAGCTTCAGCAATCATACCGTAATAGTAAGCCTGTTTCATTCTCGCATTCCTCGGTTCCCGTACCAAATGTTTGCTCTCGATTCCTCGGTTCCCGTACCAAATGTTTGCTCTCGATTCATTTGAAAAATGAATTGAAGTACATATTAGTACAATATTGAACATTGCGTGATTACTCAGTTTAATATTTTAATTAATTGGCTGCACATATTTCTGCAGTACTGTCGTGATAACACCGTAGTTGAAAGGTTTCAGACTGCACTGAGGCATAGTACTTGGATTCATTGTATCGCGCTTTTAAGGTAAAATATCAGTTCTTTGTGATGGAAAATCATGGAAATATGCTATGTGGCTTGATTTGCTGATATTCTTCCTTATTTTATAACATATAATGGAATATGCAATGTGAGCCACTGAGAAGTAGTAGCAATATTTTACTCATTGAAAGTGATCATAAATGAGAGCAAAATTCAAAAATATAATTGTAAATCGTAAATAGTATGGTAAATGATAATTATACGAAATTAGTTACTTTCTTTTATTAGTTACTTTCACTGTGCACATTTGGAATAGTTCCCGGCGTTGAATTTAAGGCGAGAAAAATATAATCCGATGAAAACTTTTAAAAAAATGACCGTTCGCGACATGCCAATGATGCAATAGCATGATGTCCAGTGGTATCATTAGGTTTTTAGGGGTTTTATTATGAGTGGTATATCACTCATTAATATCGCACGCTGAACGGATGATACAGTACCGCGCGCTGAACGGATGATGTAGTACCGCGCGCTGAACGGATGATACAGTACCGCGCGCTGAGGATGATGTAGTACGCGCGCTGAACGGATGATGCAGTACCGCGCGCTGAGGATGATGTAGTACCGCGCGCTGAACGGATGATGCAGTACCGCGCGCTGAACGGATGCTGCAGTACCGCGCGATGAACGAATAATGCAGTACCGCGCGCTGAATGGATGATACAGTACCGCGCGCTGAGGATGATGTAGTACCGCGCGCTGAACGAATGATGCAGTACCGCGCGCTGAACGGATGCTGCAGTACCGCACGATGAACGAATGATGCAGTACCGCGCGCTGAATGGATGATACAGTACCGCGCCATGAAGGGATCGATGATGCTGTCATTCGCAATAAATTCCCTAATTGATCTTTGCCATTCAATATTGATACCAAAGAGCACATAATATCTATTTCAAAACAAGTAACTGCTATTAACCAATAAGACACAAAATTTTTCATTTTCTGGACAAAAGAGGGATCTTTGTGTTTCTAATAATTAAATACTTGTTCGTAGATGAACTGATAAAAGGATGAAGTATTTAGTTCAATTTATTATTTTAACAAATATGCTGGTTCAATGAGCAGTTTAGTATTGATGGAATGGTTGAGTATTGGACAAATTTATTGAAAGGTCATGAATTTAAGTAATTAATTTAAACAATTAATGAATAGCTGAGTCCTTCGAAAAACATCACTGACAATCACTCAGGCAATTTACAGAGCTCTTTTCAATGTCATTAGATGAGGAGCAGCAGTCAATCGATAATTAAACAAAAATTGATAGATGAAAGTGTGCTCGGGAGCACAAGAAGAGGAAAAATTGCTTGCAGTATTAGGAAGTATAGCACTGACCGCAGTTAGCGGAGGGACTAATGAAGGTCGATGACCCTCAAATGACTTAAATATTTATGCAATAAAGCAGGTAGGATAGTTATTTGGAGCAAAGAACATATATCTAATAATAATACACGTTTGCAGAAACAATTCTAAAGATATTTAGAATATACATGAGTATGATATCAGTAAATCAGCAGTAATCTTACCATCATTGCATTTTATAAGCATGGACATTAACATGAAACAGATAGTTCGATCTTTCTCGTGCTCAAATCTTCACACGTAAACACAAGTAGTTGAAATTTGAGTCCTTGTTAGGTTTAATCTACAGTTATTACACATCGTGATCCGCACTTTGAAATAACTAGACGACTAGATCAAAAGAGACAACTAGATCAAAAGAAGACAATTAGATCAAAAGAAGACAACTAGAAAAAAAGAAAACAACTAGATCAAAAGAGATAACTAGATCAAAGCCATAAAGGACCAGTATATCTTAATGATAGAAAATGGAAGTGTTGGTGGAGATTTAATATCTTGAACATATTTGAAATAACGATTCGACGGATTTTACCGAGGAGAACGAGAAATTAATTCTGCACGCGGAGAGCAAAAGAAAGATGAAATTGGGAGCGGGAAGAATAAGTATATTTATCTCTACATGGAATTCATTTACATAATATCAGAAGTAGTTTTATATACTTGGATATTTTCTATGCTTTTTTGTTTTTTGCTTTTCTTTTCATCGTTTAGAGATTGGATATTATTTTCCTACTATTAAATCATTTTCGAAATTTTCTATTACTCGAAAATTGCATTGAATTATTTCAAGAAATGTCAATCAAAGAGAAGCTGAAATCTGCAACAGCAATAAGAGAAGTTTTATTCATTTTAAATATGCATGAGTATTTACCACTTTTTGAGAAAGCAAATATCTTCCAAGCATCGGCTTTAAGGCTATTGAGGGAAGCTGATCTAAAGGTATTGTATTAACTTTCATATATATATAGCATTTGAAAACAATTTTCAGATGATTTTCGTTACTATTCTTCACTTGCAGATCAGATCTAGTAAGATAGTAATCAAGCTATTCATTTAAAATTTTACCATCTTGTTTATCTTACATGGTCTTTAGTACATCGGTATCGACAATTCTGGGCGACAGAAACTGCTCAGGGCAGCTCGTTATTTACCAAAAAATGTATCGGTAAGATGATCTACCAGTTATTTGAGCTTAATAAGGATTATAACTTATGACAGCAATCTCATCTTCAGTAAATATCATTAGTAATCATAATTGTACTTTTTCATCAAAATTTCCTGAACTTTAAAGATTTTTACGTTTTCACTTCTATCTGTCCAGTTATTAAGATGACAGTTGGTGATAGGATCCGACAGGAATTACTATATACTCCGGAAATGGAATCGAACAGTCATCAAATTAATGAGTTTTGTTTGCAAAAGGTTATTGTGGTTCACTGGTTCATTCAATGATGGAATCATGAAAAGTCAATCAACAATCAACAGTGGTCGAAAATTAGCAGGAATGATAATTAATCGAACTGTGATATGCTATAACATTATTTATAGACAACGTTAACCATGAACTTAAAATAAAATTGCGCAAACATGTACATATAACTAAGCTGAAAGAGATTCTAGTAAAAATAACACTGTCAATGAAGTTCGATGATGAACTTAAGAATAAATGTCATTTTAGGCACAGGATGAATTGCTGCGATGTAAAGTGGAACTAAACTTAAAACGCAATGAATTGGCACGACTTCAGAAACAAGCTAAACTGATTCATGAGATACTTGAAATGACAAGTGATGCGCTAGATTATGTACGGAAACTTCGAAAAAAGTGCCACGAACACGGCAGTTTATCCATGCAACGATTAGCTATTAATCTTGAAAGTTTACTGAACAATATTTACCTTCCAAATGCTAATTCAAATCCATCAAATGTATGTTTTATATGTCGTTTTGCCAATGTTTTATTTAATTACTGTCTGCGTAAATCTTCAGTCGATAATTAATTATCTCATTGCCAGCATATTGAAGCATTCAGCAATATGAGGTTATATACAAATATCATTTACAGAAAGATACGCCTTCAGCAGTTGTACAAAATATTAATTCACAATGCCCAAAGATCCAGGAATTGCCGCTAAATCAGTTAAAAAAGCAAAACACCCGGCTTTATTATTCAGAAGGAGCAAGTACCAGTCCGTGGTATACAAAAATTTTAAAGCCTGCAGCTATTCAGCACTGTAAACAGGTGTCAACTTCTATTACAAAATTCTATACTTAAACTTTGTCTGGAAAAAGGATTTCAATTAGTACCTTAAATATTTGATTTTTTATTTTAATCAATACCAATAGTTTAGTGTTCCAGAACTACATTTTTGAAATCAGAAGCTTTACGTTGAAGAGCCAAAATTTTAGATTGACAAAAATTCTTGACTGTTTTTACCATCAACAACTCTTAAGTTCAGCTTTGAGTGGTTTTACAGCCTCCTGTTGTTATTTATTATCCTATTGATGAAGATAGGCGATATAGTAACAGAACAACAATATCATCGTCAATGCAAGCAATGTCGCACTATGAACACTCAAGTTTTGTGGATGGATTATTCTCAAAATTTGGGAAAAATAAAACATCAACACCTTATAAACAACAGTCATTTGTTCACCACTCACGCCAAAAGTATTTTTATTACAATTTATTTTACTTTATTGATTTCGGTTCCTCCATTGAAGGCTTGTAATCGCTGTAATGACAACTCTGCTTTTGGACTTCCTTCATGAAAACATGTGTACTGTTGATTTCAGCACCACAGACTCAAAATAGTGAACAGTTAGAATTTTAGTTCAGAGCTGACGTGAAAGCGTAGAAAAAGTTGATCCAATTAAAAAAGGGGTCTCAAAACTTTTACTAAAATCTATGTTGTCGGATTACCGATTACTCCACGAGGCATTCATAGGCATAATATTCCATTACAATCAAGCAGTTCAAGAACCTGAATTATCTATTCTAATTAGAATCTGATTAATTTGAATTTTAGGGTTAAAAGTGTGTTTATGAAAGTATCAAGGCGTTAAATTCGTCCACTGCATCATGCCTTGAAAAAATTTGTGAATTTTTATTGTGCAAAAACAACTCAACATGTTTTTGTTATGTTCATGAACATGATTACTACTTTTTATCATTTGTCTCGATAAAAAAATTACTTGATCATTGAAAATTTACAAAAGCAACTGTAAAACTATCAACATGTAGCTTTAAAAAGTTTTTCTCCTTCCCACAATACGAGACCATCTTTTACATCACTAGGAATAGCAATAACAAAAACAATCATACATTATTGAGTAACATCAATAAGAGTTTCAGATTTCATAGTCACTTTAAAGCCTTAAAGAAATATTTAAAACAGCAGGGCATAATGAAAACGAAAGAATGCGAAATTTAAATTTTAAATTGGCCAAAATATTTCTATAACTTTGCATAAATCAAGTGCATGGAGAAAAATTTCGCATGAAAAAAAAAACATCAAAAAAAATAATAAATGAAATGAGTAATCAAAGTGTACTTAGAAACGACAGTCGCGAAATATGGATCGAATTGAAATATTTGCAAATTGAATAGTATTATAATGACGACAAAAGAAAATTAGTCCCTCATGACAATTCATGTATTTTGCTCTGAAATCCGTTTATAGCGCAAATTCACAAAATTCACCAAAATAAACGGCTGATTTGTATTTAATTCATATTTCTTTTTTTCACTATTCAGTAAACATCTTTAAAAAGTAAACATTTAAATCTTTACCCACAGTTCTGGATATCAGGGTACATAAAATTTGTTTAAAATTGAAAAGAGCCTATACTATATCAGTTTTTGCCAGAATGTCATCAAAAAAGGCTGAGAAAAGTAGCTACAATATAATGCCAGTACTCTCAATCGATGAAAAACCAATTTTTTTTTTTTTTAGGAATCGCCCCCTTTTATAAAGTTAAAGAATTTCCAAGCTCTTATTAGCCAAGTTATAAATAAACAATCACATATTCCAAATTTCGAGATTAAAAGTGTGTTTATGAATGAAAAATAATGAAAGTAATAAACTTATCGAACTTGAAAAATTAACCGGTAAATTAAAACAAGTTGTGAAAATGAAAAGAACAGCCATCACTAAGCAGAAAAGTTTTGATCGGAAGTTCCACTATGCGATAATTTCAATAAAATCATTCTAACTCTCCAATAATCAAAAATTTTTGTTTCATTTTTAAATTAATGAGAGTTAGCATTAAGCGAATGAGAACCGATGTCACAATTTTAAGAAGGAAAGATAAAACGAATAGCTCCTCCATTAATGAAGAAGTCATAAAATGGAAGAGGGCATTCCTGAAGACATGGATTTCTTTCCTACAATTATTTTCTCATTCACTATACCGATAATCGCAGCGTAACACTATTCCTGTATCTAAATCTACTTCCAAACATATCAGATATATGAGAAGGACCAAGCTTCACTGCAAATTTTCAAGAGACTTAAAAAAATAGTAATCAAATGTTTGCAGCAAAATACTGATTAGAAAAACGCAGAATAATAAAGATACAATATGGTGCACTTGCTATGGCAATGGATGTTAGGTTAGACTTTCTTAAAAAGAAAGCAACATTACATCAAGAATTACCAGCCCATAAAAATATATAAATTCCATAAAATTCATCGAATCATTTAATCCGATGTGAAGAAGTTACACATCATTTCAATTCCGTTTATTAAATACGCTGCAATTCCCTTCCATTCTCATTATGATGTTTTATTGTTTCAGCATGTATTACCAATTACGTAATTTCCTTCGTGGCAATGCAACTGAAAGTTAAATTTTTAAATGTGTAAAAATGTGATCTTTGAAAAGAATATTGCAGAGAATGCAAATGTGATGAGTTGTTTCCCTTGTGTCAGGATATTTCAAAAATTCTAACATTATAATCTATTCAAAATAACAGGATAGAACGCGTCGAGAGATAAAAGTCAGCTCATTTTGAAATATTATAGATACATAATTATATAAGTACTATCATTTATTGACATAGTTCATGACTGTCAAGCATCATTCCTTTCCAGTAAGGTGTGAGAGTACCAAAATATGAAGATTGAAGCACTGTGTGATTTAAATAAAAAACACTAAAAAACACAGAGTTTACATTATCTTAGAAAGCAGATTTATGTACTTTTTGCATTTTGTGGAAAGTTCACTGACAAAATCTCAGAATGAGAAATATACTTCTACCTCCTCATACACAATTTGGAATTAAAGAATACTAATTAAGATATATTGTCAGAAATTTTTGAAAAGAGTGTCATGCATTTCTAATTTCTTCTAGATGTCTAATAATAAAAATAGGCTAAAAATAATTTTCAAAGATTTAGAAAGACCCATAAAATCATTTGTTAATTTTCGAACGCTATTAGTAATACATTCTGTCAGCAAATCGCATTCATGCGGGCAATATCACGATTCATCATATGTTTCTTCGCAACTATAATTTTATTTTTAATTGCAAATGTTTTTCCAAATTAAAATGAAAAAAATTTCCCACAAATATTCGGTGAAATTCAACTTGTATTTAAAAAAAAGTTTTGAAAAAAGAAAGAAATCCATAAAAGTTTTCACAAGTTTCCAAGGCGTTCAAAAATTTGAGTAAGTCTGAAACATAATATTAGAATAAAAACAGTTTTAAATTCCATGAACAAACCAAGCATGGAAAGCGCTAAATGAGGTATTTTCATCACTGCAAATTCTCAAAAGCTGGCTGTTTTTGATAATATTGTTTCTTCTTCAAATTCTCTGTTCGTTTATTTTTCCGCGGTATTAAGACTTCATTCTGAAAAAAGAATTTTGAATTGAGAATTGTCAAAAAATAATTTCAAAGAGAAAGGAAGTACAGAAAAAAAGTTATGCAGTATAAGAAGCGAAATTATGGAAGGGTGAGAGAAATAGAAAGAATAAGCATTAAAGCGGTGAGATGCAGTATACGCAATCTTGTTAGCAGATGAGTAAGAAATGGAAATAATTACTTCATTTTAATTGGAACGACATGAACAATCAAACTTTCATAAGCTAAAAGATACGAACTTGCAGTTATTTGTAAAGAGATGCTAGGATGAGACCTGAATGAGGTAGGAAGGACATAATGGTAATGATCTAATTGTTTGGGGATCCCGGCATAATAAAACCGTGTAATGCATCCTTTTTCACTTTCGTTATATTTTATATATTCACGCTTAGGTAGAAATGCTGGTTAACAACAATAAAGAATACATTTGTAATTATAGATCTTAATCCAAAAATACAGCGCAATATTTAGCAGACATTACCAGTAAGCATATGACAAAGTGATTTCATTGTTCGCAGAGCATTTTCATTCATTTTGAACGTATCTTCATTGCTTCTCAAATAATTTATATTGAAAATTAAATACTTTAAATAGAATATTTAAAGAATCTCTCAGACTTATAAAACCTAGAAAGTACAACTGCAAACAGAAAATTAAGTACCTGTAAACACCGTTTGTGTACCATATCACATTTTGTAGCAGGAGGACAACAATGAACAAAGTCATCGCAACAGACTGCATTCATCATAGGACAACAACCATAAATACCAGTACCAATTAAACAACAAGTTGCTGAATCCGGACATAATGCCTTGCCACTAGGACAAATGTGTGCAATCTAAAATAGCCTGAATTTAGTTAAGAAGCGAGAAGTAACCAAGCTAAAACTTGAAATTAAAGAATTTAATGAAGTGAAGTGAGGATATTGCTACAAAAGCTATATTTGTGATTAGCTGTGTAAAAACTATTATTTTCGGTGCTTTTCGGTTAAGACCATAGAACATTTCTGCATCCATCTGTTCGTCGTTTTAAGTTCATACAAAAATGATAGAAAACAGCAACTTATTTTCAGATTTATTTTTCAATTTATTTCATGTTTTCCATCTTTCCGATTGCAATCAAATGGAGACGAAAAAAGTTCGTTTTATTAAATTTCACCCATAAAAAATCCGCGAAGAAAAGTGAACAGCAAAAAGCTGAAGAAGTACAAAACACTGACGAAATAATAAAGCGGAAACGTTTGGTTTTTTAAATTAACTAGAGTGAAGCCGTTGTGTCGCCTAATTTAGCCATCTCTTAAGCAAGTTAAGAAAATAAAAATCGTTGAAAAATAAAATCACCCAATTTCTACTCTCGAAATAAATTAGGACAGTATAAAATGTATGGTAAAATATATTTATAAATTTTTAAGAATTCAAAAGTTAAAAATTCAAAGGGATATTTTTCCAAAACTTTTGAGGAGTAACGATATCAATTTAAAGAACCAAATTTGTTATTCGATGATTGTCAAATCTACAATTCTAAGAAAATCAATAAAAATTACCGGAATTTTGAGGGAATGAGCAATCGTAAATAGCAGAACAAGAGACAATATCATCGAGCAGTCGTAAATAGGAGAACAACAGGCAATATCATACTTCCTAAAATAATAAATTTATCTTTCGCCCAGCTAATAAATAAATCTTCCTTCACAAATGTTCCGCGCATTCAGAATAACGTAGATAAGCCGATATGAATTTAGTAAAAAGAAGAGAGTGAAATGCTGAAAAAAGATTATACTGTCTATTTTTAAGCCTAATTACTTAATTAAAAAGATTATACTGTCTATTTTCAGACCTAATTATTTGATTAATAGATATCTGTTAGATAGATATTTAAAGAGTGCTACAGATATGTTGAATGTAATAAGAAATTCTCCTACACTTGATTGTGATTCAAAACTTCATCAACATATTTTATTGCCTATTGTTTACTGTTTACCCTTGTATTCCTTTTAGATGATAAAATATGTTTACCCTCTCAAATAATAAACAGATTATAAGTTATAAGACTGATATTATGGATCGCAAAATTAATAACAGCTAAAATAAAGCAAAGTTTTAATTCAATTGGATATTCAAAGATAAAGTGTAAAAACGTGACAGAAAATTAAAGCAGTGTCTGTAAATGAAATATAGCATTGCTATAACCATTTTCCAGTAGGATTTGGATGGAATCGATTTTGCAATGGATATATTGGCTAATCGGTGCTAAAGTTCAGAAATGATAGTAATAAGACAAGAAACTTCGCTTCCGAAACTTAGATAGCAACACTTTTGCATATATTGGACGAGATTAGCGTATTGATCGACTGCAACGAAATAATTCCAGGTGTCAGGTATCATCAAATCGTGAAGTACAGTGTCAGGTATCATCAAATCGTGAAGTACATATGGTGTCAGTGACGAATATACAACTGACCAACAGACACATATAAGTGACCAATAGACACTGTAGCAGACATTGCAATACATTTATTTGGACAAGAAGCGCACAACTGATACCTTATTCTGAATTAAATGGACATGTATCCTATTAAGAGAAAGACTCTCACTACTTCGTCCTAATATCCAGAGAAATAGAATATTTAGAAAAGATGCACAGAATATGATGAAAAACAGAAGAAGTTAGTCAATAGAGAAATAGGTGAGAAATGTATGCTCAAAATGAATGAAAATATCGCTGCTAACTTTTGCTTGTGAATAAAAAAAAAGCTGTTCATGAAAATAAATTGCCAATAAGCAGTATGCAATTAATTTTAAGATAGACAAGATTTTGTATACGTTTGTAAAATATTCATCAATGCATTTGTGTCAGAATCCTCGCGTGCAAATCTAAGTTTGAGTAAAAAACTTTCGTAAAAAACATGTAAAAAACTTTTAGCAGACAGATCTTCCACTAATTCCAGATGCACCGCTTTCGTTGTAAAACATGTGAATTGCTGTCAGTATCATTGGCGTATAATTCCAGAAAAAACAACTATGATAAATAAGGCTTTGATAGTGGTACATTGTTATTATACAGTTTTGCTGTAACTCAGGCTAAGATTTATGCTTATTGTTACAGCAATTTAACTAACCTTTTGTGCTTATTGTTATAGCAATTTAACTAACCTTTTGTGCTTATTGTTATAGCAATTTAACTAACCTTTTGTGCTTATTGTTATAGCAATTTAACTAACCTTTCGTTCTTATTGTTATAGCAATTTAACTAAGCTTTCATTGCTTAAGAAAAATAAGATTTTTAGTATTGTCATCATTTAAAATTCAAACAAAATATCAATTATAACAAAATGATGCAACAAGTTGACCGAAATGCTAACCAAAGATTTGAATTTAGTAAAAAAATTGAAATTACAAATTTACTCCATTCAAAAAAAAATGGTTCCCTTTGAATATACCTCCACTAATTTCATTTAAATTTTAATCATAAATTATTACTGGCTTGAAACCCATAATTTTTCATTACGTGCTATAAATGCAACTCAACGGCGTTGGCCCGCAATATTCTAAGAATAAATTGCGGGATAGTTTAAATGTAAATATTTTTTTCTTTTAATTTCGTACGGTTTGAAAGTGTTTGAATATATGAAATGAGGAAATATCTCGCAAAACTATTTTATATGGCAGTACTATTTTAAAACTTAGCAATTTTGGAAAATTTCAAAAATCCCAGAAAAAGCTAAGACAAGCCATTGAAGAGTGAGAAATATCAAATTGAAATGAAATTTCCAAAAATTTCAGAAAAAAATGACAAAAACATTATCAGAAGAAAGCAGCTCTTCGTTTCATGCTGAGACGCCTAACTTTTTTAAAAGCATTTCAAATTCATCGCGGTTTGTTCGTTTTTATTATCCAAACTGGAATAGCTGTTATTGTTAAAAATTCCTTATATTCAATATGAAATGTCGTTAGTACTACTTAATTTTATTGAATTTGTAGGATTAACAAATAAACAGGTCTACTGATTGAAGGATTCAAACAAATATATTAGTTCAAATATATCAACGATAATAATAACAAAATTCCTTTGAAGCTTTTTATCATCATCTGAAATAACGGATTCCGCGGAGCATAATTTATGGATGGAAGCGCAACTTAAAAACCTTAAATTTTCAAGTCCTCTTCAAGATAATCATATGGAAAACACTAAAAAATCGAAGATTTTGGATGGTATATATTTTTTTAATCAATTTACATAATCTTTTAAAATTCCGGAGTTGCAAATTCAGTCCCTCTGGTTAGCAGATTGATTAACATCTTGAAGTTTCTTCTCACAGCTTTCGATGCAGGGAGAATTGTCAACAAATAAATACAATTACAGTTATCATTGGCTGATCTAATCAATTGATTCATTATTTAGATGTGAGAGCATTTGTGGATGTAAAATTGGAAAAAAAATCGGTTCTGCGTCAAATGTTGCGTGACTTAGGAGCAAGTGTTAATTTACGGTATAAAAGTTTCGGTATTATAATTAATTGATAATAAATGATAAAGTATACTGAATGATAGCGGCATTTCATTGTCATGATAAATTGCACGGTGTTTATAAAACGATTTTTAAGGAAATGTCCTTGCTATTTTGTAAAACTTATTTCACAAAAAAATGTTTCTTAAAAATTGTTGTAAAGACTAAAGTAAAGATTAGCTATTAGCTATAGAATAGACAATAAATTAATTTGTGAAATACACGCTTTGAAAATTTCCGTCAAAGTCTTGCGCTGTGTTTTTTAATAAATTTTCACAAAAAATCTGCTTTTCATATTGTTTATAAATGTTGGAAATCTGTTTTGTTATTTTTTAAAAAAAATTGTTAATAAAAGAATTTGAATAGGTTTATTTAATTGCTTCTGAATTCTTTTTCAGATTTTCAAAAAATATTACTCATTTAATATTCTGGAATGGTCGACAAGAAACACTAAACAAAGCGCATGACTTAAGAACTAAAATTTTAATAATTTCGCCTCACTGGGTATTTAAGTAAGTTGTACTGTCAACAGAATTTTAAATTTTTTTCATTTTTTTTCAAATAATTTCTATGTAGTTTTTTTTCGCGTATTCAATATTTTTTTATTCATGCTTAAAGTGTTCTTTTTTTTGTGCCATATTTATAAGCTTTGTTCATAAATTGTCAGGTGACATTTTCTTTCTTTTATAATTGTTTCATTTTCACTGTCTATTACAGATGTTTTATGAATCATATTCGAGCTGATGAAGCTCCTTTTCTGTTGTATGGGGTAAAAGATCTTGCTATTCCTGTGCGATTAATGGCTATGGGACGAATGGGGACAGTTGACATGGTAACTATTGATCAAAAATAATAAACATAGCAATGCAGTAAACCTAACAAATAGTAAATCTAACTGTTGATCAGAAATAGTAAATCTTATTGTTATGAATTAGTAAAGGAAGTTTTTATATTGGATGAGTTGCTCGTTCATAGCTGAACTATGAAAACGTTGATCAGCTATAAATAAAGGCACTGAGATGATACTGCAATTTAGTTTCTATATTAAAAATTACAGATAAGATTTCAATTTTTGCAATGCTGATCGGTTTTCAAGATAGTTTAAATAAGCATTTACAAATATAATATCGGTAAAACGTTCTTCAGAATTATCATAACGGATTCTTAAATTCAAATGACATTTCACCAAACCAGTCACAGATAGTGCATGCGATCGAAACTCTTTCCGATCAGCTTACTTCTAAACTCAGTACGTTTCAGACGTATTGCAAATTTCATAGGATTGTAAAACCTAAACTCTTTCAAGATGCATGGATATGAATAAAATAAAAAACTGTAGAAAAAAATGAAGCACTGCTTTCCCAAATAAAACGGAGGAGGAAAAAGCTTACTTTTTGATATGTAACTATTTACGGGAATCGGGTTTCTGAATTGAATTCCAGAATTCAGGTCCTTGAACAGGAATGTTATTGCCATTTTCAAAACAATTATCATTAAAATTTCAACAAAGGATTGTTGCAGCATCTCCTGCGAATAGTGAAAATATTAATGTTGTGGAAATAATTTCACCGATTGTGGATCGTGTACGAAAAAGGCTAAATGAACTGAGTAAGTGTATTAATGTTCATTTTGTCTAATACATCAAGAAGTTGAGTGAAGCTGTGAAGAGTGAATCTGTTAAGAATGTAAGCGGTGATAATGAATAACTGGTAATAAATAGCAAGCGATAGAATGATGATAAATGACATTAAAAATTAGGAAAGAAAATTCTGTCACGTAAAAAATTCTCAATTTTGAGCCAATTTTCACCTTCAGATATAAGATTTACAACTGATATTTCGATAAATTTTATTAGTTTTTTAGATGTTGACAGTAGAATTTGCGGTAAGAATCAGATTGAATTGGACTTCTGTTAAATTCCCTCTTTGTATTCAAGGTCATAATCGAGTTAGTAGAAAGGAAAAAAGGAATACGAGATCGGTATCGACGGGAGGATCTGGACAACAATTTATAACACCTACTATCGAGAACTCAACTTCGAGAACTCAAACTAAATCTGTTAATTGAAATTAAATTGAATTTTATCAAAATTCATTTTGCTTATGTATCCTACTGCTCAAAGACAAACTTTCTTTGTGTGACTTTAGTATTAATAAATAAACATTAATTAATGTTTTAATTCAGGTAAACTTAATGGGCATTACACAAAGTGAACCAGTTAAAAGGCGCGGTCGGCCAGTAATTAATTCCGAACAATTAGCAGAGTATACACCGTCTCGTTTCCACAAAGTGAGTTTTTTATGCTAGCATAAATAAAAACTTTACATTTAAATTAGTTTTTCAAATACTCATGATGAGAAATCAATTGCGAAAAATGAATCACAATTCGCTGTGCACAAAGGCTGGAAACCATTTCTGCGATGTGTATTCAAGGCATTCCCGTTCATGAATTATGCCATTTTCAGCAAAATACTTTTTTGATGGTACAGCATGTAAAGATATTTGTGCTGTATGGAGTAACATCTTATAAACAAAACTTTGAATAAAACTCAATAAATTCAGCAGTTTACTTTGTTTACATTGTAGTACTTGCAAAAACGATATCGTTCTGTAAACGCAAAGCGTGCTGCACGACTAAATACAGAGAAAATGGTGTCCATGTATAGAAAAATGATGGACCGAAATTTTTCTGGAATCCCTTCAGATGATCAAAAGCTTTCGGCAATAGGTGCGCTCTTTTTTTCTTCTAATATAGTTTATATTTCTATTTTTAAGTATCTAAAAATAACATATTGGAATGGTTATTTGTTACTTAGTATTACTGAAAAATTTCTTTTCTGATTTTTTCATTTTTGTACATTTGAAGGTATCACTAGATTTTATTTAGGAAAAATTCCGAAAGCGCGACCGGTGAGGGTACGAACTCGTTCGTCAGTCTTAAATGAGTTGCAAAATGTTCCCAGTTCGAATGAATTTGTGAAAAACAGGAAGATTGCAAGAAAAGCATTTAAAACCGGTAGTATTGTACTTTCAGGAATTAGCAAACTGTAAGTTCATGATTTTGAAACTTTTTAAATTTTCCTTTATTGAGAAGTCCAATTAATTAATTTTCAAAGTGCAAATTTTTATTGCAGCGAGAGAGAGACAGTTTTTGCAATAGCTAAAAAATTGGGTGTGCTAAAAATTGCGAACACTGTTGATGAGCGTACCCGTTATGTGGTGAGTGATCGAGAGGGAGCGCGCACAGTTAATGTTATGCGAGCATTAGTCAAAGGCATACCAATCGTAACAATTGAATGGGTATTATTTTTGTAATTGATATTTTGTAGGGAGAACAAACCAAGATAATGCCGCAAATTAACTTTCAGACAAACTCCTAGGTTCTGTAGTAGTTTGACAAGGTTATAGAAATAATTCAGTGCTACCGAGTTGTTAGTTTAGTTTTAGGGTTTGATTACAGTTGAATTTTAGGATAATTGTTGGCTAGATAGCATATCTAGATGTAAATAACAATTCTTGCGGCGATTTCTCACTTTTTAACCTTTGCCTACTTGCAGAAACTGCATTGATTCTTGAGCGAAAAACTGCAAATTTCCAAACTTTGCAGGTTAGCTTCTCACGCTCTATTTCTAGGCTTACCGTTCTTTGGAAATTGGGGGCTGGTTGAAAGGAAATGATTTTATTGTTTCACGCTGGAAAACTGCTCATAAAGCTTGGTTCAATGGTCGTATGACTTCTTTGTTCTCTAGATTAGGACCATTTTATATTTCTTCTGAATGCGAACCTGAAGCGAAGCATCTTTCTCACCTTATCAAATGTTGTCGTGGAAAAGTTAGTCGAGCTTATTTTGTTGGAAAATGTTTTTTTCTGTTTGGAAACATAAGAGAAATTTTCGAAATTCTGAATTTCAGACAACAGAGTCGTTGAGCCGTGCTGTTATATTTGTCGCGCCGCAGTCCGAGTGGAAAACACTTATGCAACTCAGGAAGAGCACGGATGCGCGGACAACATACATAACAGAAAAATCGTTATTAGGTACTTACTATCAACAACTTACTGATATTTACTGAAGTATATTAAAGATGAATTTTCGGAAAACATCTCTCGTTAATGGTAAATTTGACTGCGAATGTTGTATGTAGAATTGCAGTTGTTCAGTTTTCTCTCCCAAAATTTTCTCAATTCAAAAAAGAATTTGGTTGGCTTTTTTTTACAGATTCAATATGCGAGTGCAAAATCAATTTTTTGCTGTAGCTAACAGTGGAAAATCGCACGCTTTACCTGTGATCTTATTGTTCTGATTTAAAAAATTCTGAAAACTTCAAAAATTATAATCTTAGTAGTATTATAGTGTACTGTGTGTGATTTTTTTTTTCATTGTCTTTTTAATATTTTGTTATTTTGTTATATTATGATCTGATGCTTTCGTATAGGTATTGTTAATGTATGAATTATATCTAATTCGAAGTTCAAACATATTGTATACCTTGATATGTAAGTCTTTCCAGATTCTTTAAATTAAATATTTCAGGATCTCGATTACTCTTCATGTATTAATTTTTAGAAATAAAAGTTCGCAGACGTACTTTTTTCCACTTTTTTTATTATATATAGGTTAACATGGAGTTGATTTAGTAAATCATATTTACTGCCCGAATTTGCACATAATTAATTCCAATGAATTCAGAAGCACTCAAATATCAAATTTTTAAATTTCATGTTGTTTATACATCTTCAAGCTTTACATTAAATCACAAATACTGTTTCTAAATGTGGTTTTAGCATATCCTTCGTATTTCGTCCTGAATTTTTCCTCAAAGTTAGCAGAGAAATTGATAAATGGCAGTCTCCTGGAAATATTCTATTAACCAGCAAATTTAAACATTGCGAAGATTTCATTGGCACATGATTTATTGCAAAGGAATAATTTTTTAACTGAATTCTAAAATATTTTTAATTTAATAAAATACTTCGGCATCTTGCCATTATCGATTTCTAATTTATTTTTCAATTTCACTCAATTTGCATCATTCGAGGTACAATTTCAAATTCCTATGTAACTACTGTTGCATACAGCTACCTTATAACAGTAGGAAGAAATTTAAACTTAAAAAAAAAAATGAAAAATTTGAATTTGTTTAAAATTTAAAAATTTATTCAATTTTATAACTTGAAAAATTTAATTCGAAATATAAATTACAAAATAATCAAATAGAAAAATTGAAAATTTTGAAATGTGTGAAAATTTATAATTTCAAAGTGGAAAATGAATGCATGCAATCATTTGTTGGCTATTGGGATAAAATGACATGCAAGTGGCATAAGATGGATGATACCGTAAGACAGCTGGCATCAATACAGATTGCACTCTTCATCATCGTCATTGCCATCACCGACATTTTCGTATCGATTCACTGAATTCGTCGCTGCAACAACCGACGCTAGTCGCTGGCGCTTGACGCCGCAGTAACAGCTGTGGCAAATAATGTAGCAAATAATCATCGTCGTCCCTACTAATGCTTTCGTATCCATTCTCTTTTCTTCATTTCTTTCCTCCAACTCTATCGGTTTGTTTCTTTTGTTGAAAGCATTTGTTTGGCAGATGTATCTATCACAATACAGATCATCATCCATCCATCTATCTATCTATCTATCTACATCGTACCTTCTTCTTCTTCTTTCATCCTTTTGTCCTCATTTACTTCTTGATCCATCATCATATTATATCTTTTATTCTACTAAAATATATAATATATATCATGATTTGTTAACGAAAATTTTACTATTAAATTAATAGTAAATTCATTATTAATATAATTGAATTATTTTTGCTTTTTTTTAGATCAAATGGTGAAAATGTGGAATGATGATTCTCGTCTTATTTTAATTGACGAAGTACGAAAACGTCGTGAAGTTTGGGAATATAAAAAGGTTCATTTTTTTTTCAAACAATTTTCTTAGCATTCATTTATTTATATTTTTGAGTTATAGTTTAATTATATCTAAGAAATGAAAGAAATAATTAGCAAATTAGATGAAAAATTTTTCTTTTCTTATTTATTTCTTTATAAAAATTATAATATTTTTGGTAAAAAATTTTTACAAACAAAAAATTTTGAAATATACATTGCATTTATTATTTTTTACTAATTGATTTTTTTTTTTTTTAATAACATTAATACTGGTTTTAAGTGTAAAAAAAAAAAAAAAAAGAAAATATTTTTGCAAAATTTGCAAGAATTATTATTTTGAATTTTTTTAAAGGAAAAGAATTTTTCCACTCTTAATTTTGTTATTTTTCACTTTTCGAGTTTTTTTTTTTTCAAACTAATTGTTCACAATTATCAATAGTGCAAAATAATTTTATCGTATTATTTTATGAAATAAATTGAATTTTTTCCAGGAACGTTATGCGACATCAGAGAGGAAAAAAGAATTGTTTGCAGAAGTCGCAGATGCACTTAATGCTTCCGGTTTACTAACAGCTGGTCTATATACAGGTTTCTGCATTTTTTTCTTTTTTTTTTTATTTACAAGTATTTTAAAAACTTCTCTGATTACTGATAAATTCGAATGTTTCTAAAACATTTTAGATATATTTGTGTGAATATCGAAAGTGATTGGAGTGCTATTTGCGATAATTCCAATTTAGTCGTCGACTTAGGTGTCATGTGAAAAAAGTTAGACTATTGCAGTTGTTTCCTATTGCAAAATCAACTATTTCTCCGGTTTTTTATAGTAGTTTTTTCATTTTTAATGGTTTTTTTTTTATTCTGAATTATCGCTTTAGAAGAAGATGTTCGTACACAATGGAAAAATTTGAAAGACACATTCAAAAGGAAGCTTAAAAGACGCCAAGCAGAAGTTAGTGCGGGTTACGAAGACGTTGAACCAACTTGGCGTTTCTGGAGCAAAATGCAATTCGTTAAAAATAATTTTGGTCCAGATCGAAATCGGTCTTCTGCATTGAACAGGTTTATTTCGATACTTATCAAGCTATTCTTTTCAGGAATAGAGTCTATAAAAATTTTAAAAACAAATAGATGTAAGGACAGAAAAGAAAAGAAAAGCGCGCCTTAAGTTTGCAGCAATTTATTGGATTACAAAAATTTTGAAGAAATCAAGAAATTCATACTGCAGCACAATCTTGGCAGAAAACACACCTAATACGCTGGAGAGATTGATCAATTCGCTTGTCGAGAAACAAATATTTGATGACAGCAACAGTACAGAGTATAATTTTTCTGTTTTTATTCCATTTAAATGTGCTATAGAAAGGAGCACTAATCTCACAAGATTCCTCTGGCTAATAATCGTAACATAATTGAATAAAACTAACCTATTTATTTTTGCTTTTTAATGTTTTTGAAAATAATTTAGTATGGCAACATATTAGTACGTGTTATTTTCCTCTGTTAGTAATTTCAAAAAGCATGCTTCCGGGAATTCTGTTTGTAACGAGGAATTACACATAATTCTTTCGGCCAACTTTTGAATATTCATAATTTGTCAACCGATAATGTGCTTGTTACAGTGGACAGATAGTGAATGTGACAGCAGAGCTTCCAGCAGTTGCATCAACTTCCCTCCCCATTCCTTCTGCAAACAGCAGTAGTAACAGCAGTAATCAAAGTACCTTCAGTAATGCAAACACTGTTATACCTGATATTCAAGTCACATCGCCTAGAATTGAAATGCACATAGCTCAGTTTGTTCCGCCTAACATCAATTATTTGGAGGTATGCTGTAGTATAACTTTTTTGCTTTTAAATTGAACTTCATTTTTGTGAATGAATTTGATCCTTCCACACAGTGTTAACTACTACTGCTGTATAGTGTCAAGTAGAATGCAGTTTCAATTTTCAAATAAGGATGTCTCTTTTGGCTCAAAATTAAAAAAGATTTTTAATTTGATGATGCGATATAAAGAAATATGAACAATTTTTTTTTGGACAAATTAAATTATGGTTAATAACTAATCCTGCTGTCAATATTTCTGCGAGTTTTTCATTAGTTTTTTTGTCTAAAAAATAGAGCAGTAAATTAGTACAGTAACAGCTATTTGTTGAAGGGTGTTGCATCTCATTCACCGTTTTCGCAACATCTCGGATTTGACTCAAATAAATTGAGATCGCCTTCACCAGTTAAGCCAGAAATACATCCTTGTGCAAGTGCTCTTGCCGATATGCAGAAAAAAGCAATGAAAAGAAAAGCATCGGAAGCGAGCAATGAAGATCTGCAAAATATACAAGAGCCAGACGATGAATGCGCCTGGTTTGGTAGGTTTTACCAAGTTGTAGCAGATCTTCGTTATAAAGTACTAGTTTTTATGCAAAAGATGTTCAGTATAGTTTCACATTTTACCACTTTTATATTTATATATAACTTTATTTAATATGTACAATAAAAGCTCTCAAATTTCTGAATTTATGCTGATATTTGCTTTAAAAATTCTAGGTCGAAGTGTGTCAAGTGCTTTACGCCGACTTTGCTTCACATCACCACTTTCGGCACTTACTCTCAAAAAACAGATCTCAGATTTGATATATGAAGCGGAGATCAGGCAGTTATTATGTCATCGAAAAATAGGGCATTCATAAAATCGAATATCAGCGCTACCCAAGGGAGCTCAATCCTCGGGATAATACTGAATATAACAAGAGTAAAAATGCTAGAGATCGTAAGTCACATTGGTTCTCTGAAATGATAGAGCTTAGCAATTGTCCTGGATAAGGGCCTGTAGTATCAGTCATATTTATTGTTCAGCGATGCATTGCATTTTTATTGAATCACCTTTGTATAAATGTAATGCATTATATAAAGGTGATTTATGCGGAATCACGAAGGACTTTGATTATGCATATTTGTTATTAAAAGCATGAAAAAGCCTATTTATTGATTATTAAAATTGTAACTTTTTGATTTCCATTCTTAAACTTCAGGTTATGGTTATTATGCTATGTCTGACAATATCCCAAGACCTCAGTCATTTGAGAAAAGGCCCTTTGGAAATAGGATGGCTAAGTCGATGAAATTATTACCATTTTTTGTGGAAACGTTTTGTAGCATAATTTGCGGGTAATATTGTAAGTCATGTCCATTGCTGTATAAAAGTCCTGCGCGATTGTTTATCGAAATAAAAATTTTCGTTTTAATTCTACATGAATACATATCACAGTCAAATGTCATGAGAGTTTTAATGAGAGTCTTTATGTGCATTTCAAATCGTTAGTTGCAAGTTATTTTAGTAGTCCAACACCACTGCATCTCATTTCCATCATAAAATTTCTTGAGAAATCAATTTTATACATTGAAAAAATGTTTTTCATCGCATGCCGCTTCAACCATAGAAGTTTTATCTTAGGTACTAACGGCATTATTACCGGCCAATTAATTTAGGATATGGTATATTTATTAATCAATTCCTCAACAAATTAGTTGTGAATCAATTTTTTCACAGAAAGAGTTGCTGTAATGTGAACAGAAATACATATCAGTGCCGACAATTTGTCCGTTAAAAAAATCATATATAATTTGAGGAACTTTTATTTTAGCATTTCCAAAACAAAATATACTGCGATGAAAATCTTTCGGTAGGATTTGTTCATTCAAGAAATCCTTATTGTAAGTGTGATTTTGTATGATTGTTGAAATTTTGTATCTTTATCTAAATTAGTTTGCTGCGACCAATATGTATGAATATTTTACCCTTTTTAAAATTTTTGTTTTAAATGATACTTTATATTGCATCACAATATATAAGAGTAGTTGAAGAAAAAGATGGATACAGAGAAGGACTAGTGATTTCCGTGCTTTAAAATTTCATTTTAATATTTAAACTGAACTTATACATTTTGCAAAGATTTTTTGAGCTGTGTGAATGCAATGATCGGTAGTATATTTTGTATAGAATTATTGGGAGACATCATTTATGAAAATTTAAATAGAAAACTTGAGAGAATGACAAAAAACTGTGCTGAGAAACAAAACTTATTTGCTGAAATATAAAACAACGATGGGATATACTACAATGAAATGGTTGAGTTACAGGATAATTATTCGCTTCAGATATAGCATGTAAGACTTCATCATACGTACAAAAAAGCAAGCAGTATTCTGGATGAAAGAGTATTCTGGACATACCAAGTCAAGATATCAGGTCATTCATGGCACACTAGATCGAGATACACTGATTCATAACCATTCTTGGATAGATTAAGAGTATTTCTGCTGTCAATGGTTGCTATGGAAGCATCAGTTGTTGTATACCAAGTTTCGATTACCATCTGCTTTCTGAGCTTATTTAATTATTTCTTTACCTATCTAATTTATTTGGTAATTATATGTTTACTTGCTAATGTCGATTTTCCTAATTATTTAGGAATACAAATTTCAAAATATAAATTTTGAGTTTCAACAAACTTTAACTACTGTTGCCAAATATCACACACACATACACACACACACACACACACACGCACACACACACACACACACACACAGATCGTATATAATGTACATATATTTGCATAAATTCTTCAAAAAATTTGCAATTTTCTTTTTGCTATAGATGGAAGAAAAAGAAGATGTGAAGGAAAAGAAGGATGAAGAAGAAGTAAATGATCGAAGTCCTGCTCAGCAATATGATCTTTATATCCTTGGTGACAAGCTAAATGATAAGCTTAAATTGTTAAACTATGAAGAGGAGTATGCTAATTTGGCTCCAAGCTATAGGACTGTTTCTAGGTAAAATTCTTCTCAAATCTAAATTATTTTACAATTAAATGCGTTTATCATTCAGGAAAAGAGAATTTTAATGAATTCATTAACGAAATGGAATCATTTTAATTTAACAATATTTAGAAAATAATACAAGTGAACTTTTAAAAAAGAAGTGGATATTACTTCTATATGATATAATTTGAATTTTAGCTGTAATGGTATTCTTGATGCAAGCTAAAAAGATATCTAATTTGCTATTTATTCCTTATCGTCAAGCAGAAATTACATTTTGCTATTAATTTATTTGAAACTTTGAAATTTATTTGAAATTTTCAATTAGTTGATTTATTTATAGAGAATATTTTGTGAAAAGTACAAACATTGGTGAGCAGTTTTTCATCTTTACTACATTATGTGCATGGCTCATTCAAAAATCTATCGACCCGACATTCAAATTCCCTCAGGAGGTTTTTTTTCTTCAAACTATTGCTACTAATGTTCTTAGCATAATTACATTAATATAAAAGATTCGATAATATTGCAGTTTGATGATCCGAATGGGACAATTTTACGTATTCTGGATGAATTACGAAGCAAGAATATTCCTCTTACTTTTACACCAAATAAATTAAAAACCGGTGTTGGTGAAGAATGTTTGTATGTACTGGACAAACTTGCTGATTTAGCGCTTACTGCTAGGCAATTCTCTTGGATCAAGTGATATTTTGATCTAATCGATTGTCGATTTATTTAAAAACTTCTACAGCTTACAATAAATGGAAAAAAAAATGCAAAATTGTTTATTTCTTAAATTAAGCTGTATCTATTACAGGGCAAATCCAATAACAGAAGATGATGATGAAGCGAATGATTCAGTTGATCGAGCCGAAATTATAGTTGAAGAAGTAAAAAATTCATTTTCAAATATTTCCATCATACCATATTGTTAATTAACATATCATTTGCTTTTCTTTAGAAGTTTACTCAGTAAATTCTTAAATTATTGAAAATTAAAATCAAGAAGTTTTAGTTTGATGAGGACGAACAAATTGATGTTGCGGATGATGATGATAATGAAATTGTAATGGATTTGAAAGTAATGCTGCCTTCGAAAATTAATGATGGCATAAATGTAAAATTTCATTTAACTTTATTCTCAAAGATTGCACTTGTCAAATAATAACAGTAATGTTTCTTTTCTATTAGGTTTGATATGAAAATTCCAGCAACAAACTCTAGATGGTATCCTTCATAGCGACATAGATGTGGATGCTTGGAAACTTGAAGTTGAACGAGTAGCACCACGTCTTAAAATCACTTTCGCACAAGATTTAAAGGTATACCTTGAGTTTGATCTCCAACATATTGATTACTTTTAGCATCCGGACAAAAGTTTGTTGACAAAAGTTTGTTTGCAAATGGATCGTCCGTTTGCAAAAGCAACGTTATATGCTAAAACATTCCTTTTGGGAATTTCAAAAAAACTTTCAACGAAATTGAAATTCAGTGAAAAAATGAAAAGTAAAAAAAAAAAATAAAAACTAATTAGGCAACTTTAACAACAGATTTAGATATAGTGGAGCAAGAAGAAATTGAATCATTCGACTTAATTTATAAAAATATTTAGGATTGGAGAATGCATTTGGAAAAAATGCGCTCATTGCAGAAAACAGTTGCGAATTTGTTGAATACAATAGAACCACATTTGAAGGGAATTTCTAATGAGCTTGATAAAACAATGGAACGAATTGCCAGCAGGCGAGAATCTGTTCATGCATTGAATCTGTTCAATCTGTTCATGTATATTTTCTGTGAATTATCTCGTTACATTAAAACTTTTTTTACAGGGAAAAGCATTTCAATAGCCAATTGGAACCTATATTGACAAAGTTTTGCCTTGCTAAAGAAAGAATAACTGAAGCGAAGGAAAAATATAAGTGATATTTTACATTCATATAGAATTCTGTAAGTTCTTATCGTCTTAATTTTGTATTAAATTCCTATTTGCTTAAACAGAGAAATCAGTAGTGGTATTTCGGAACGTACTCAAAAACTACAACGTATCAGTGATGAAGTGGAACAAATTAAGCAACAGATTGATGAGAAAAGTCTTCGAAATAGTGATGGAGGTAGTTTCATTCTTCTTCAACTATTAACAATTATCATCTAAAGTATGAGTGGTAAAAATTGTGCTTTTTTGATATCAACTACTATTTAGCGCTTTTTTAATCTTTATTTCCTTCTACTCCCTTAATAATTATGACTGGACATTAAATATTCATCACAATTACAATGAATTGATAGCCTCATGCTTCAAGTCAATATATTACCATTTGATGGTGGAAAAAAAAACTGAGTACTATCTTATGCCAGCGCTGATTGATTTCTAAATTATCGGTGTCAAGGCATACTTGACATCTATTTTCTGTATCCTTTTAAATTCTTCTGATTTATGGAATAATTTCAGCTCCGATGCTAAGATTAAAACAGGCTTTGCAAAAGATGGAATCAGAAATTCTCACAATGAATGTTCAGATCAGCGTCATCGAACAGTCCCTTCTACAAAGTCAACTCAAAAATCGGGCTATATATAACGCCCACTTACAAGATTCACATATTTAATTGCAGAATATTTCTCTCAGTTCGAAATCATGTGATATCCTTAAAACGGGCCCGATATGAAAGGTTTCGGCTATGTGACAAAAAACTAAGCTCGGGAAATCATTCCTCTATATTACTTTTCAAATATATTCATCCATCCCTCTAGATACTGGATGATGGATTCAAGAGAAATGTTAACACAGAATGTTGACTTGCTTTTTCTATGATCATTAATAAATGTTAAACTCCGCCGAATCACTCTGCAGAATTGATATGAAATATATATGGTGCAATGTTTCACAAATTCTTCGAAATCCCACAAAAAAAGTTTATTTTTTATTGAAGCTCAATCGAAGTCTGAAAAAATCAAATCTAAATGGTAAACGTGATAAACTTATAAGGAGTATAACTAGCAAGAATTAAGACGAATAAAAGAAAAACTATTTTCAGAACGAAAAGCGAACATGTTAACTATTTACACTAAATGAAATTGTTAATAATAAAATGCAAGTGATTACTACACAGACAGTGGTGATTTGTTTACCGGATGTGCGATATCTTCAACCATTACTTTTTTTGCAATAATGACATTAATCAACTTAATGAATTTAAAAATATTAACAGATGTGGTAATCAAAAGCCTATTTTTTATTTTATTCTTGCTGTAAAAATTATTTAAATTATGAAAGAAAGCAATGGCTACACACTGATTTCGATTATGAAAATCATTTCAATAATATTAAACAGACTCAATTTTACAGTAGAAGTCATGCACTAGGCAATAAATCATTAAATTCAGCCAAATTAAATTTGGGAACAGAATAATACTTCTTTGACCTTATCTTACTTTCGATTTCCAAATAAAGAGTCATGTTTTTAACATGTTCCTAGCAAATACGTGAATATAATAATAGCTATTTGGTAAATTTTAAAAATGTTCTCGGACTGTTGCATTAACCTTAAAGTATTCTTAAGGTACTATGAGAAAAAGCTAAGGTACTATAAGAAAAAGCATTCATGCTTTAAGAGGGTACATTTCAAACTAATGAATGATATTTGTTCCAGGATAAAACGTGGATGGCCAATTCATAAGAATGTTTGATGCCGAAGGAACAAATAGTGAGGATGGACTACGTCCAAATGTACTGATCGTTTGTCCAAAAGCTGGATATCTGCAAATATTAAATCAAATTTCCAGTTAAGAAAAATCATAATGTAAAATATTGGATTCTTGCGTATTGAATCCGCGAGATTCTTACGGCAAAATACAGATTACAAAAATATAGCTATTCAATATATTCTCAAAAAATCTAATCGCTTGAAAATCTGCTCAATAAAATACAGAAATTCCATAAAACCATCGAAAATAGAGTGTTTGCGTACAAACCTTGTTCTAGGACTGACAACGGTATTCTCAATAACTGGTGTAGATAATTCAGATATAGAATCTCCAGAAGATTCTGAATCGAATTTCAGAGATGTCAATCGATGAGATGAAGTACTACCAGTTACAACAGTGCCTTCTTGTTGCTGTGCATTAGTTGTCCGATTTCCGTATTTAACCATTGCCCGAATAAAGCGAAGCAAGCATAAATGTAAGACATACTGTAAACCAAGTGCCCCAGCACCCTGAAAAAAAACCATACAGTTTGCAACTTGAAAAGACACTTAAAATTTAAAAATAACATATTAAAGTTAAGACAAAAACACATAAAAGTAAGCCATCATTAGTTCCAAAATTATTTAGGATAGTTTTTCAGTTTAACAGATAAATTCAAAAACAAAAATAAAGTCTAAAAGAATAGAATTAACTTATTCCAAATTGAACATACCGCATAAAGCGACCAAAAGCTTTCCCGATTCATAATTGTACTGAAACAATCAAAAAATCCAGCATATTTTGCGGTTATTGAAATAGCCGTGACACCATTATCCAAATTATCTATCAGTGTTCGTGTTCCTGAAATTTCATCTTTATTGCTTTCAGCAACTTACTTTAAAACTGATAAACCCAGATTCTAAAAGATTCCAAACGGGATTTTGAAATGAAAGAACTCTTTATAAAGTGCTCAGCCCTTACCCTGAATATAAAGACGATGAATTACTGTTTCGAACGGATATAATGCAAAATCAGCAAGCATTTGTGATGTTAAAGTTGCAAATATCTGCGGAAGATATTGATCAAAAATAGTTTTTTTATGCGACGGTTTTCGTTTCTAAAATAATTTGCCGTGCAAATAATATGTATTTGATATTCTAGTTCTTTTTTCTGAATTTATTAAAGTTGAAGAATAAGAATTAAATTTAATTCTTGCACTAAATAAATGTAATAAGAATTATAAGTAAAGCTTACAACATATCGTTTGACCAAAATATATATCCAGTCGTAGATACTGATTGTAATCAAATAGTGCGATGTGAATAAACAAGTCGTTGGTATTAAAAGATATAACAATGAGAAACGTTTACTATTATCCCTTGGTCCAATAAAATCAAGTCGCAAACGATTTATTCCATTTCTTATTACATCCATCACACGAAACTCATTATAGCGACCACTTTCGCTCTAAAAAATTACTTTTACATCAAGACATTATTGATTTCAATCTGGCTGTCCAAAACTGATTATCACCTACCGCGAAGGTCAAAAAAGAATAAAGATATATTTCTACTTAGTACCTAATCTTATTGCCAAATTTCAGAACCTAGATAAAATCTGAACTGTGTAACAAATTAAAATATTACCGTAATAGTATTTTTTGCAAAATTACGAAAATAATGTAAGATTTGCATATCATACCCCACTCTCGACTATATTAAAAAATTTTTCCTTAGATTTTTCCTGCTAGAATTAAATCATTTACCCTGACAGTTTCGATGAAAGCTGATACAATAAATGGAGTCATGCAAGCTGCAGATAAGCTGAAAAAAAGTAAATATTGCTTCAAGTATTATTCAGAAAGCAAAACTGACAATAAATTCTATGACAAGGTACTTACGCCTTTAAAATAAGATGGTGACAATACTTCTTAACGCTTCCGTGCTTTACATAATACCTGAAATTACTGAAAATTTTTATCGGAAATCAATATTATGAAATATTTAGAAAGTAAATCTCAACGAGGCATAAAACAAACCGTGGGAGACCGAACATATCTGCAAGCAATACTTCTCCAATATAAGATAAACCCCAAAGAACACTTGAACCAATGGCACCTTTCCATAAAGTTAGCAGTCCCTAAAAATCAACACTGTAATACTAACAATATCAGTGCATTATGTTTGAATAGTAAATAAGGTTGCTTACTTACCTCAGAGCTAATTATTTTGTAAACAACAGGAATTAAAGTAAAGGGCGTAAGATGAAGTGATCTGGCGAACTGATGAACTTGACATTGACGTCTCAGAACTGTACATGGATGACTTATAAGTATTTTCGTTACCAAACTGAAATAAATTTCTGAAAAAATAGGTATCTTTATGGAATGCGCAATGAAGATTTCAATTGTAAAATAGCAACGATTTTCCAAATTTATTTTAATGAAGAAAACTAACTCAGTGATGCCAATAGATGCGCTAGCAAATGGATCATGTGGTTTTTGTATCGATGATGAATTTTCATTTGGTAGTTTAGAAAATGTTGTTGGTGCAGTACGATCAGGTCCAAAAGATGCACTTGCCAAGAATGGATCTACCAATTGATCACTTCCAAAAGAGCCAGGAAATGCTGATACTAAATAACAGAAATGAAATTTTCTAGCAGAAAATAAAAAATTTCATTTAAAGAATTGAGAGATTTGAAAATTCGAAATTAAAAAAAATTCAACTTGATCAAATAGAACGCACTAAAGACTAATTACAAATATTAAAAAGCAAAATAATAAGGGTAAAAGTAAGGTATAGAACAACTTATAAAGGTTATATATTAATTAGACTTTTTTAAATCTAGATTGAAATTTATTTTTTAAATTAACTCATAGTTAAGTTCTAAATTTTCTATTCATCATGTATGTGTCAAATTCGGAATTAGATGCTTCTAAGGGATGTTAATGAGAAAGCAAACCTTCTGATCCAAATCTGTGATGCATTACATTAGTGTTTGATGGTTTCATATCACGAAAATAATTAACTGACATTTCACTTCGCTGCAACAATGGCTTTCATCACCCAATTCCCATAACTACCTTAAATTAAAATGAATTGTGTGAAATCTGAAAATAAAACCAGCAAAATTTGGTATTATTTATTACACGTGGACAACATACAATGATCATTTCCCATTTACTGATTTGATATCAGTCCATTCATTTCAGTATCACTAATTGATATCAATTCATTCATTTCAGTATCACAATTAATGTATCCAGAAAAGTTGCAAAAATTAGCTAGTAAAATTAATTACTACATCTTGTTAAAAATTTAATTACTACATCCTTTAAAATTAATTACTACATTACTACAAAAGTTAAAATTACTAAATTTTGCAACCACCGATTCAATGCCTCGCAAAAATAAAGTACGCCAACACTTGAAGTGCAATCCTGGACGAGCCAATTCGCAATTTGCAATGTCCGGTAGAAAGCGGGTGGAGAAGATTGGTTGATATTTCTAGATATTGCATGTTTAAAGTTGGTGATTGTTACGTGGTTTTACGTTTACTTTGAAATTACTTGATCATAAAGTCTTTTTTATTATTGGCATATAGGATGAAAATTAACTTACTTAAAAATTAAGAAAAAATTAATGAAAATTAACTTAAAATTAACTTACTTATCTTAGGTATGATACGTTTGGAGCATCGTCTTATTGATACGTTGAATCGATTACGATGTAAAGTGTATGAGACTGGATGTGCACAGTTGAAAGCATCATTAATTAGTACTCCGCTTCAGAAGGTAATGCACTTTTGCTAATTTAGCTATTGTTTTTCACATATCACAAATCGCTATTCACATCCAAACTAAATTGAACTTTTTTAACTTTAATTGCTTTCATATAACATTTATTTTGAATTTATAAAATTCTAGAATGTAATATAGGTACCAGTGTATATTAAAGAATGATTTTTGAAGGGTACCATTGCTCCGAAAGTTTTGGTTTCTTCGGTGCTAAATGGAAATGTATCTCATGCATGGGAATTGAATATGATTTTGAAGGCATTAAAGTACGTTTGCTTTGCAAGGAAGAAACTCGTAGACGATTTATTAGACCAATGTATGTTGAAATTATTTCTCAAAATATAGCAAGACATTTAATTAATTTAATTTTTTTAGAAAATTAAAGCTAATGGATGCTTTTTCGGGCAAAATATTTCTTAATATTTTGCTAATTTTAATATTTAAAAATATATATATATATTTTTGATAATACATTTTTGATATTTGGCAAAATATTTTTGTATATGTTTTTGTATATATACAATATTTATAATTTTTTCATTTGAAACTTAAAGTATGTTTAGGCAGGCTTAAAGGAATATTTGCTAGCTGATTTAGATGAGATAAGTTATGTGATTCTTCAACTTTCTCAGTTGTAACTAAATTCGATTAGTTTAAGCTAGATATTTTGAAGTTTTCCGATCTTATTAAGCGCATTATTCATGAAAATCAGCGAAACAATCGCTTATTTACCAAATTTTCTAATGATTATTCATCAATTTCCCTTAATTGATCTTAGCGGTTTTCCAGGAGAACAAATCAGGTGTTATAGTACTATTTAAAATTCTTTGACATATACAATTAGTCTACCACTAATCTATGACTAATTGCATATAATAAAGACTTTTAAATCGCACTACAACGTGCTGTTTCTATAGGTTAGCTTTATGTGAACATATGCAGTATTTATTGCTACACTTTTCTTCATATTATCTTATTTGCTGGTTTTAATTTAGCTTTATTTCCTAAAAATTAGAGAAAATGTCCACATGTTGGAAAAAAATATGTCTAATTTCGGATAAGGAATTAAAGCAATTTTTTAAATTTCGTTATTTTTATTTTATATTTTTGAAATAGTTTTGTTACTTTTAAAAACTGTGACATATATCCATCTAAGATTTATGAATTAATGCAATAGGACTAAGTTTGTTTCTGTAGTATTTGGCTATTTTCAAATATGATTTTCAGTTCCAGTATCAAGAAATGACCATCATGAATGGCCATTGATTTTTTGTACTAGATATATATTAACTTTGGTGTTTTCTCAATATATTTTGATTTTAGTTGAGAAAAATTTGAAGACAGCAAGAAAAATTACAAAAGAAATAAACGAGAAACAAGCAAATGAAGCTTCCAATAAAGAAAGCAGTGACAACCAATCATCTGAAAGTCCAAATCGGGGCAAACGACCTCTCGGCTTCCCGGATTTACCGATACCTCCGTTGGTTCTAATTGCTTTTGAAAAAGTCCTCGTATCATTTATAAAAAAATATGTAAATCACAAATATGTTTGTCATTATTTACAATTTGTTCTAGAGATTTAATTTAGCGAATTTGAAATTATTTATTCAGATTATCAGCTATCTTAGTAGCCGCAACAGCAATTGTTACACTTTTTCTATTGGCAAACAAAGGTAAAGAAATATCTTGGAAGGAATTTTACACGGAATATTTGGAAAAGGGCATAGTAAGTGGTTTGTTTTTTCAGAGTTTAAATAATTTGTTTGTTCAGTTTAGATATTGTTGTTGATTTATCCTTTCAAAAACTCAGCATATCTACTTAGAATTTTTAGATTCTTTTTGTCAAGACTGTATTTTTCAAATTCAGATTGACCGATTGATTGTGCACAGGACGTGGGTTGAAGTGAAAGTACGAGAGGATGCAAGTGTTGGTGTGAGTATTTCTTTTTTCTGATGCTTTGCTTTTTGTAAAAATTTGTGATTTTAAGATTGTAATTTTTTGGTTACTTGTGGTGTAAAATACTATATATACATATATTGATATATGTGAAATTTTTATGCATTTATAATAGTTTACAGCTTAATTGTAAGCTGTTATAGGTCACTCCTTACTTTTATATTGGAAGTGTAGATACGTTTGAGCGATCTCTGGCAACTGCACAACAGCATCTTGGAATTAGTCCGGAAAATCAAGTTACCGTTATTTATAATCCGGTCGACACATCGTAAGTAATTACTTAGGAAAACTTAGATCAAATTTTGTCGTTTTTTAATCCTGAAACTTTTCTTTTCTAGGTCCGTGATAAGCAGTTTAATCCCGGTGGCTATATTGTTTTTGCTAGCGTGGCCTATCATTAGAATGTTTTTTAGCTCAAGACGATCATCAGGTTTGATTTTCGAAGTTCATATTATTTTCGAGGATGCAGCGCATTTGAATTTATTTTGTTGTATTAAGAAGTTGTATATTTAAGCAGAGACATTTCAGGCAGTCGTGGTGGAGCGAATCCTTTCGGTGGTGGAGGTCCGTTCAATATGTTTGGATTTGGACAAAGTACAGCGAGACTGATCAATAAAAATGATATCGATGTAAAGTTTAATGACGTTGCTGGTTGTGAAGAAGCGAAAATAGAGATAATGGAGTTCGTTAATTTTTTGAAAAATCCAGACCAATATAAGAAACTTGGTGCTAAAATACCGAAGGCAAGTTACTTTTGCATGTAGTTTTATATTTCAGAACTTAGTGAGCGATTTTCAAAATTAATGTAAAATAATTTGATCGCACGGTTTTCTTAAAATTAGTTTATTTAAATATTATGATTTTATTCTATGCAGGGTGCTATTCTAACTGGTCCACCAGGCACTGGCAAGACAATGTTGGCCAAGGCGACTGCCGGTGAAGCAAATGTGCCGTTCATAACAGTTAGTGGATCAGAATTTCTGGAAATGTTTGTGGGCGTCGGTCCAGCTCGTGTTAGAGATATGTTCTTCATGGCTCGCAAAAATGCTCCCTGCATATTATTTATTGGTGTGTTTTGCTGGTGATGATTAGTTAATTTAATACTAGCTAAAATAAAATAGTATCAGTCAAAGTAATTATGTGGATCTACATGCAGAATATTTCTCAGTAATAAAATACAGGGCAATGTTGAACTAGCATCGTAAAATGAAATTGTGATATGTTTGACCGGTATTGTCGAATTAGTATTAAAAGTGATAGTATGCTTTTCTCTATTATTATCCGTATAAATTAAAATTCTGTATTTCCTTTACACCACTTTATGTTTATTAAATGTATTTCATAACTGAAAGTTTTTTAGCTTATCATTCCAAAGAATCAGTTGATTATTAAAATTAATACGCTTCATTCACCAATTAATTTGAGTTCATTTGCAGATGAAATAGATGCTGTTGGAAGAAAGCGAGGCGAAGGCCGATTTGGCGGACATTCAGAACAGGAAAATACTCTCAATCAACTACTAGTTGAAATGGATGGTAATTTATTTTAAATATCAAATGCCTCTTTATGAGAATAGTCTTTAAATAATTTGAGTCTTTCACTTCAATAATTTAAGGTTTTTCGACTGAAGAATCATCGGTTATTGTTATCGCAGCTACAAATCGTCCTGATATTTTGGATGCAGCTCTACTTAGGCCTGGTCGATTTGATCGACAAATCTACATCCCTGTACCTGATATCAAAGGAAGGTAAAACTTTGTGAATACAACATCAAAGAAGTTCTTTACGGGAATTGCAAATCCGACTATTCGTCGCAGTAAAAAGAAAAGACGAATCATAGACGAGGAGAAAGCAAGAGTGAAGAATTATATAAAATTGAAAAAATTGTTAATGCGAACTGTCGGCATTTACACTTAATTTGTTTAGGGCTTCCATATTTCGCGTTCATTTGGCGAAATTAAAAACAAACCTGGATAAAGTGGAGCTTTCAAGAAAGTTAGCTGCTTTGACCCCTGGATTTTCAGGTATAATATTTATATACATTGTGATCTTTCACTATGCAAGTAACTATTAGTTATTTTAACTAGAAAGTCATTTTCAGGAGCCGATGTTGCAAATGTTTGCAACGAAGCAGCATTAGTAGCAGCACGTGATGCAGGAAATGAAATTATTTTGAAAAATTTTGAACAGGTGAGTACTATATAACGAAATTATCGGTTTTTTATTTTCTGTCTTGTGCACATTATAAAAATAGGCTCCATATCTTGTTGATTTTTTTTAGATTCTTCTGGTTCATAAAGTGACGAAAATATCTCCTTTTACTAAATGAATATTTTAAAATCTTCACCATTCAGTTCTCGTTTATTTTTCGTTATTCTTTATTTGTTTTAGTTTTTTTTTTAAATCAACAAATTTCAGGCTATTGAAAGAGTTGTTGCTGGTATGGAGAAGAAAAGTCAGGTTTTGCAGCCGGAAGAAAAAAAAATAGTTGCGTTCCATGAAGCAGGGCATGCGATCGCTGGTTGGTTCTTAAAACATGCAGATCCATTGCTAAAAGTATGTTTTTTGCAAATAAATTCACGCTGTGCATTAAATTTTTCAAAAATTATTATTCAACAAAAGCAAAAGACAAAAGACAAAAGTATTTTTAGGTTTCAATAATACCGCGTGGTAAGGGATTAGGATATGCGCAGTACCTACCAAAAGAACAGTATCTTTATTCTACTGAGCAGCTTTTGGATCGAATGTGCATGATGTTAGGAGGACGTGTTTCGGAAGAAATCTTTTTCGGTCGTGTTACAACAGGTGCGCAAGATGATTTGCAAAAGATCACTGAAATGGCATATTCCCAGGTTTCAAAATATTTTCATTTCGAGTAATTACCTGATTTTGAAGCTGTTTAAAGAATATCAGTGAAAGCTCTTCACTTGTACTGAGAATTCAGGTTCAATCCGTTGTTTTGGTGTCAATAATTGATTTACTTATAGATTGTAAAATTCGGCATGAGCGAAAAAGTTGGCCCGTTATCATTTTCAGAGGGTTCGAATTTTCAAAAACCATATTCCGAAAGCACTGCGGAGCTTATTGATCAAGAAGTTAGATGAAAATCTTTTATATTGAATTCTTAGCAGTATATATATTAAATTATAAAAATGACTAGATTGGTTCTATGTTTAATTGGAACGTACGATTGTGATTAAGCCTTTCAGAAAGGCAGACATAAAAATTGTTAGAATGTGACAACGAAAGTTTGCGGAAGATTACGCGTATACGTGGGATTTATTTTTATGGCCGTTGTCCTTACTATATTGTAATTTACTCATTTAGGTGCGTAATCTTGTCGATTCAGCTTATAAAAGAACGCGCGAATTATTGGAATCCAAAAAATCTCAAATTGAATCTGTAAGTCAGAAAAAGCTCGTTTATTGAATAGCTCCTTGGAATTTATTACGTCTTGAATGCTTGCAACTTTTTATTTTTTGGAATTCCTTGGCTTCATTTAATGCTAATTGTTTCATAGTATGTTCCATATACATAAACTAGTCTTTTGAATTTGCTTCTTTCTTTTCATTTTAGGTTGCAGAAAGGTTACTTCAAAACGAAATTTTATCTAGAGAAGATTTGATTGAGTTGTTAGGACCGCGTCCGTTTGCCGAAAAGCAAACTTATGAGGAGTTTGTTGCGGGAACTGGAGGCCTTGACGAAGATGTCACATTACCGAAGGGTTTAGAATCATGGAATAAACCGACTTTAGAGGGTAATTTCGAAAATAAAGTAAGTTAATTGTATTTTAAGAAGACTTTTAAAATGTTAGGTGCTTCCAAAAATATTATTTCTGTTTTTAAATTCGGTCTTATAGCATCGCCAAATAAGGATAAGAATTTTAATCAGTTCATATCACTAACCTTTCGTAATAGGTTTGCGAAGGTGAGAAATGCTTGATATCAAATTTATTGATTACTGTTGGAAACTGTAGGAAATTAATTTCAGTTGCTTCATCGTGTTGAAAATGACAGTAATTATCAATATCACGATAAAAAGCTGTTATTTCTTTACAGATTATGACAAATTGCAAATTGTTGTTAGTTTAATAAAAGAATTAGATAGAATATTTTCCGATTATTGTCGTCAGAGACTTTATTGCGATTCATATGAAGAAATCGCATTAACTGTTGAGCAGTTTACGGTTTAATAGTTTAAGCAATAATTTTTGGATTCCCATTCAATGTTACGTAGGGAAGGATTTTGATTAATTATAAAAAAATCTTTTTTTCAGCACGATGAATTTTAATTTTATATGTTTTAGAAAAGAGCGACAGATGGCATGGATAAAGCGCGTAAGGAGCGGTAGAATTAAAAAAAATTATCATGCTTTAAGGCCTCAGTTCAGTTTTGAATTATTGTTGCGCCATTTTGTTTATTACTATGGATTGCTACTAATGAGATATAAATTACTGTGGGATTACTTATATGTTTTTTACTTATATCTATATTCGTTTGAGTTTCAGATATAGGTCAACAGTGGTTTTTTTTTTTTTTTATCATCAGTCATCTTTGTTCAGTGATTCCGTGATTGTAGTTTTTCAAATTTTTTTTTTAAATCTCGAATAGGACGATTAATTTTACGGGTTGATCATTTATTTACTATCTACAAAATCTAGTTACAAATTTCTGTTTGGTATAAATTTCAAAACGGATACGATTGAATTTAACTGTTCAATTGTTCATTCGTCGGCAATTCTAGCACTGTTTATATATACTGATGAGGAGCATATACAGGCAATCAGTTTTGTAATTTTCAAATTTTGTGTTCGACTGTTTTTTGTCCTTCATGCAAAATTGATTATGATAAAAGTTTCAAATTGGAGTTACATTTTATTTATTTATGCTGTTCTCAAATTGCAGGCAATGTATACTTGCAAATGGTAAAAAACCTTTTACTGGTAGGATGGACTGAATTACTGAAAAGATTCTCAGTTCGTCAATTTTATTAAAACATAATATATATTTTTTACTTACTGAGTATTGCATTCTATTTACCTAATAAATTCATTGTATCATAGATTTAAAGGATGTCACGAGGTAGTCGGGCAGATGGTCGAGGTGGGGCTTCCTTCGGATTGCGAGCAGTTGCAAATGCATTAGGCATTGCCCGACATGAAATGAGCTCATATACAAAAGTGGTCTTGGAATCACAGCCTACTTATCCGGCAAGTTTTGAACAAGTTTTCCAATTCGTGCAAAATTAACTTTTAGGAAAATTATGTTTGTACCGTATTTTTCATGGAATGTCGACGAAGAAATGATGTAAGTAGCTGAACCTAATTTTTATCCTTGTATTTTTTCTGAAAATTTACAATTTATATTGAAATACACTGGAGGATATATATGACATTGGATTTGCAGCCGGTTTCACAGATGATTTTACCATTGGAGAAGACAGATGAATTACAATACATGGCTGAATTACGACAAGAATTACTCACTCGGTTTTATGAATCATCTTTTCATTTCGATGTAAAGGAGCGGGATTCTGAATTTAGACGATATACAGACAAGTATAGAGAAACTGAAAAGGAGGAGTTGCGACCAGGTCATTATCACTTTCGGGCATCATCTATATTCCTTTTTATATTGTTAAAGTTTTAACCTTGATGTTTACAATGTGCTGTTATTTCTTTTTTTTTAGGGAAAATGAAATTCTTCCAAAGAGAGTTAGAATCCTTTTTCCTCTTGGCTTTCTGAAAGTAGTATTCCACTTCTACTTTCTTTTTAATTTTTTTTTAAAATCAGTGCAAAAAATAACGACGAAACTTTATAAACCCTTTGATTATTGAATTTAGCATTTCAGATTGGTTACGAATTCCAGACGAATTGTGTTGGAGGAAAAAAAGTAATGAGCCATCTAAAAAGAAACGAAAAGTGATTGATAAAGGCGCCGACGAAGTCGTTGAAAAACTATTAAAACTTGAGGAAAGAGAAAAATTAGCTAGTCCTGAAATTGAAACCCAAGAAACCATTGACGAAAACGGTGAGGAAAGTGAAAAAGAGGAGCAAAACAACGAAAATGAAGAGCAGGTTAGTGATTTAGATTCACTATTTTGCTTCGGTTTTTTTAGACTTTAGAAGTATTATTTAATTTCGAAGTGTTACGGCCAAAATTATTTTCCTGTTAAGAGTTGTCTGCAATTTTTACTTTTTATAATTTATGGTATTGCCAGGAAGCATTATCAGATGATGATTATCACGAGGAAGATAATGATTATATTCACTCTTATTTCGATAATGGTGAAAATTACGGTGATGTTGGTTCGGATGATAATTTGGATGAAGACAATGCTTTTTAATCAATCCATTTTGTTCATATACATGTACATTTGTTGTTAATTGTTTGAATATTTTTACTGATAGGTTTTCGCATTATTCTTTTCAAATTTATTTGCGTTTAGATCCTTTTCAGCTTTTCTGTAACTTTTAATTCCAATAGAATTTTGGAATAACAGCAATAAAGAACATTAAATAAGTTTTGTAATTTTGGAGTATCTGGCTTTGAATTTTGTGATTTTGGAGTATTTGATTTTGTTATTTCGTGCTTGCAAATATATCGTTGTTGTGGTTGTTTACTCTATAGAGAGCAAAGTTTTTACAGTAAATATAATTTTCTGCCGATCATAAGTTGTACTACGATGGTAGATATGTCATCGAGTACGGAACAGTTTTTGTGGTTTTCTTGAACTCTGATTAACTCATATCGGAGTTCAAGGCTTCTTTAGCGAAATGGCTGTGATAGTAGAAATAACTCTTCTATTTACTAATATTTGAATAATGATTCGAAAATTTATGGTTATATGATAAACATAATGCGAAAGTGAACAATTATTTCAAGGTAGTTCCTATCTTCGTCATTTATACCTTGTTATCAATTATTCGTAAATAAGTTATTAGAGAACTTTTCATAAATGCATTTTATCTAAATAATCATTGACAGAACAAAGATGTATTTAAATTGTATTTAACATTTCAAAGTTTTCAATTTACAATTATCATAACGTATTTTTTGGAAATGTTTATTGTAATTATATTATTATTACTAGTAATAATAAATGAGGCAGCAATGTTTTGTTTTTGTCATAGGAGCGTTGTTCATAAGTTATATGTTTAGGTTTTTAGCTTAGCTCTTCCATAAGTTTCATTTTTCATGTAATTAATTAATTAAGTAATTAATTACTTAACTTGAAATTTATATAAAATTTGAGTGTTTCATTGACAATTATTTTAGCTAGAATGGAACATTTGTTTCGTTACGTGTGAAGTACACTTCTGCTGTAATAAATTTCTGTTGGAAATTGCAAAGAAAATGTATAATTCGTAGTTCAACAATCTAATTGCATACGATAATTTTTCAGCTATGATTTATAGGTTGACATTTTGTGGACAAAACTTCTACAAATATTGGATTCTCGGAATTTTTTTGTATTCGAGACTAGTTTTGTTGTAATAACTACAAATGAGAGAATAGATTGAAATGTTATTGAAAATTAGTTTGCTTGACAGTACGCTTGACATTTTTCGGTTCATGGAGAAATTTTAAAATTTCAAATTTTTTTCAGCCAATTCAAACCTTTATCATGGGAATCTAACAAATGGAAAGATTGTGGCATTTGAGTGTTTTCGAAACACCAACTAATTTTTACATTGTTGGTTCTGATGTTTCCAAGACTCATTATCGTCTGCTAAAATTTGTCCGTTCAGCAATAGCTTTAGATGTAACTGAAGTGGGACAGAATTATTCGAAGAATGGTATCATGGAATTATTGACAACAATTTCAGAACGAAGCTCTAGTAAGTGAATGTGTTTTCATATGAATATTTAAAGTCCTTCAGAATTTAGTTAATTCAATATTGAATGTTTTCATATGAATATTCAAAGTCCTTTAGAATTTAGTTAATTCAATAAGTTTACTTTTCAAGACGCTATCCTAGTAAAATTCAATTAAATCTTTTCTAGATAAAATTTCATTTTGAAGTAACATCTCTTCAATCTAAAATGAAAAGAGAAAAATTTTGAAAGCTCGTAAAATACCTAAATTATGCACATAGAATAAACATCCTGTGAAACAACTCATACCGTCAACTTATCTTGTCATTTGTTTTCTGTAGGAGAACTCTCACACTGTTTCAATAACATAGATTAAAATAAGGTAAACGATTAGTACCTTAATACAATTACAGTTATAGAGAAAAGTTTACAAGCAATTTTAATGGACGAATTTTCCGAAGCGGTATATATCATTCTTCTTTTCAATTTTTTACAATAATATTCCATCAGATTCAATTTTAAAACGAAAAATTAACTATCGCTTTGGTAATTTAGCACGGTTCCTTTACTTACAATAAACGCTTCATTGATGTTTTACGACCAGTGTCAGTGCAAAAATCCCACCATTCTTCTGTTATGTATCCACAGAAGCACTGATTTTTTTCAATAGACGGTGAAGAGATTTTCCATAGTTACTTACTAAAATATTTTTTTTTTTTTATTTTTTAATTTTAATTTAAAAATTACAGTTGTATCTACTCAAAATGAGAAGCAATCAACGGATGTTGATCGTAAAGGTTTAATCGAACGTGCTGCTGATGCTTTCGGATTACTTGGAGCTGTGCGCTTTCTTAAAAGCTATTATTTGTTGGTGAGATAGAATCATTGTTCTTACTATTTAAACGGTCTTTTTAAGTTCACAATTTTCAAAATAAAAAATAATTTTTTTATTTCTTTTGAAATAAGAGTTGCAGGAAAGAAAATTTTGTAAAATGTTTGTACGTTATTTACATAGAAGGAATCGTCCAGAATTACAGTTATTTCTTTTCAGTATGCTATTTTTTTAGATCGTAACAAAGGCTCGAGTTGTTGCTACGATAGGCTATCACGAAATATATAAAACTGAAGAAGTTATTCTTATTTCTTTAGCAACTCAAGGAACTCCAGTTAACAATCCCGATGAATTGCGCTATCTGAAATTATTTCAGGTCAACTTTATCTTCTGTTTTAATTTGTCATCATGTAAAATGATTAAGCTATTTTACTCTTTACGAGAAATCATTATAAATATAAATCGACAAAAGCAAGATATTTCTATTTCTGGTACATATGCATTGTATCACAATCTAAATATAGAAGCAGTTCAAAGTTTCTGAAAAGTATTTCTGGTCTATTTTGCATTTTCTAGCGTAAGCTTCAATACCATGAGCGTGAAGACAATTATCTTTTTTGCAGTCTGTGGATTTGTCAACAGATTTTTATTTCTGTTATATGTACGATTTGAGCCGAACGCTACAAGAAAATGTCTTGGAAATATCTAATTGGCCGATGTACAAACAAACTAGGAAGAATGAAACTTACCAGTTCTTCCCCGATTCGAAATTCATCTGGAATGGCTATCTTTTGGAACCGTTGCGTAAGAGCGCTGTTAGTGAGCAGTGGTTTATTGAAGTAGTTCACGGATATGTTGGTTTGTGCATTAATTCTGAGAGTTATTTTTGACGCATATAAATATAGCCAAGTATGAATTATTGTATCAAATTTATGAATTTGCGGTTTCCAAATAAGCTTACATAACTATACTTTTTTATCAAAAAATGAAACTGTTTAAAATTTTTAATCAGTTAAACTTCAGGTCAACAAATAATCGAATTGCCGTGCTCTCGATTATCATTAACTTTGATTGGACGTCGTTCTGTAGAATACGCTGGTACGAGATATCTGAAGCGGGGCGCTAATTTTAAAGGTTGTTTTCTTAGCCTTAATATTTAAAGTATAGATAAAACATTAGAAATTAATTTTCAGAAAAAGTAGTTATTTAGCGTTTAAAATCTTGAAGTTGTAGGCCAGGTGGCAAATGATGTTGAAACTGAGCAAATCATTTGGGATACACGCTCTTCTCCTAACTTCACAACTGGAAAGTTTAGCTCTTTCGTGCAGCGTCGTGGATCAGTACCGCTTATTTGGAGTCAAGATCCATCTACTCGTGGTGTTGTTGGCAAGCCCATGATTTCGATTGACATCAACGAGCCACATGCACAAACTGCTGCTGCTCATTTCCGGTGCTATTTATTGCGTACAGAAATATTTAAGGCTTAACAGGAGTGAGTAAAGGTGGATTCGTAGATTTTGTATTTCATAAACATATTTTGATGATCTTTCAATTTTAATATTTTTCAATGTAAATGTAAGCAAAAAAAAAAATGTTGAAAAGCTAAAAAAATTTCAATTTCCTGTAGGTTGGTAATGAGAGCATTTAGAAAAAAATTTATAAAAGCAAATAAAGTAGTTTGCTTAAGGTGAAGTTGTTTTAGACTGTCAGAATAGAGCAACAATAATAAGTATTATTCATGGAAAAGAACACAGAATGGATATTAATGTTGCCATTAAATCATCGAATGATTTTAGATTGTCATGACTTTTTGTTTCTGTTTTTTAGGGAACTGCGAAAGAAATACGGCAATCCGCTTATAGTGATGAATTTGGTTAAAAGGCGTGAAAAAAGAAGGCAAGAGGCGTTATTGCATGATCAGTTCCTTAAGGTTTTATTTTTTCGGGATTTATAGTTTGAAATCCTATTAATCAATTTTGGCTCAGAAAATGCAGTTTTCCAAAAAATAATTCCAGGCTATTAAATATTTGAATATGTTTCTACCGAAAGCGGAACGGATCGCATATTTGAGTTTCGATGTAGCTCGTTGTCATAAGACTGGAAATGTCTTAAGTAAACTTGAAGAAATAGGTTTGCGATGTGTTGTTCGACATGGCTGGTTTCAGGTTTTGTTCGAGATTTTGAAATTAAAAATTTTTCTATTCTTTAGGTGTCATGTCTTTATAATTATAACTGTTGAAGGCACATAAAAATATATATGTATATTTTTTTTCTTCTACATTTTTATGTATCTGTTATTTTCTTAAGCATTTTATAATTTTGGTAATTTGTATATTTCATGTTTTTTCGGAATTAGAAATAAATTACATTATAGTCATTTCCGCCACTATATTGCCGCAAGTTGAGACCGACTTCATTATTGAACGATTTTGAGCCGCTATTAAGTTCAGATGGTAGATTTTTGCTCCAGCATGGTGTTTTCAGAACAAATTGTGTAGATTGTCTGGATAGAACAAATGTCGCTCAATTTGGAATTGGTAATTTATATTTTTTATTTCTAATGAAGCATTTAAAAAAGTTGATCAGGAAAGAACGGATCTTTAAAAAAGTTGGGTTTTTTATTCGTAACTTTTTATGTTAAATATCAATTGAATATCAATAAATTTCAGGGAAGGTTTCGCTCGGATTTCAGTTATATTCTATGGGAGTTGTTAGTGAGCCTTTACTTTCTTCATCCAGTGAAGTTTGTAGAATATACGAAGATTTGATGGATCAACACGGCAATACATTAGCTCTACAGTATGCAGGATCTCAATTAGTGCATTCAATTAAGACTTATAAAAAGATATCTGTTATACAGGTATGCATATTAACATCGGTTCTCATATCTACCATCTTTCTTTGAGTAAAGAGCGTGGTTTTGAAATGGAATGAGATTCGGAAATTTTGAATTTGAACTTTAAACTAAGTAATACCTAATCGATTTGAATAATATTTTAAAAGATATACCATAATAAGTATTATGAAAATAAGATTGGAAAGTCCGGAACTGCGAACTGTCCTATCAGTTGAAATTTTTGATGTGGTGTATATAAATAAATACCTGTATTATCGGAACAGATGATCCTAATGAATAAACCACGAAAAAATATCACTGTTGGCAAAATTTCACGTAGAGGAAGCAAATTTTTCCGGGCAGTCTGAGGTGAATAGAGGTTTGATAATTAGGAACTATTTTATATAAAAAAATGTGAGCTGATAATATAGATTACAAATGCTTATTGCAGGAAAGAAGTCGTGATGTAATTCAAACTCTGTCAAGATATTATAGCAACACTTTCGGTGACTATGATAAGCAAAATGCAGTCAACCTGTTTTTAGGCGTTTTCAGGTGATTTGGTCGTTCTTTATTTCTTATTTTTCATAATTTATTTTTTTTTATCAGACATGTAAACATGTAACAGGTAGTAGTCATAGCGATAATCACATATAAAATACAGCATAAGAAGTTGGTTGTTATTGTAAAGCTCGTATTTGGGTAGTAAATGATTTAAAATGCAATGGAAATGCTTTTTCATATTTTTGTTATTGATTGGCAATTTTTGAGACCATGTTATTGTTAATTATTTTTATAATAAAAACATTGTGACAAACAAAATCATCCTGAACTGTTTCATTTTTCTTTTCTCCTCTTGTTCTGATTTCCTCTTCCATATCTATTTATGATTAACAGTATACAGCTTACATAAGTAGCCCATGGAGGAAGTAATAAAATCGCAAATATATTTCAATTAATTAGATTATTGTTAGTGATATAGTAATTAAATTTTCTATGTCTGATTCTATATAAATATAAGTATCATTTTCAGACCAAATACCACAAGCCATCATTTGTGGGATTTGGGAACTGATCATTATTTGCATTTTCCTGCTGATTTCAAGATGAAAGCAGATTATTGCGCATGGTTTGTGGATCCCGATCATTTGAAAGATCCTAGTGGATGGGATGGTTGTAATGAATTGGCTGATTGGAAATATACCGATGACAGTGTTCTTTCTAGCAATGTTAATATGGGTGAGTTATGATTATTGTCTTCCCCATTGATAGTTTTATCAGTGCTACAGAACTATCTGCGATATCTCAACTTTTTTAAATAAAATGTGTGTATGTAATTAACTAAAAATATGTTGTGTAATTAATCAAAAATAAGTGGTGTTAGGTCTTTCTACCTGACATGTTTTTCTAAGGTTTATTTTGTGACTACATATATTTATTATGTAGATTATGCTTTACTGTTTGATTTCATCGAATTATTATTGATTAAAGCACCACCAGCACCACGTTGCCACTGGTTATTTTCTACTGAGGATTTGTATTACACATACTATCGTTTATGGGAATTATCAAGATTAGACGATCTAATTCGTGAGCAAAAGGATCTTCAAAAATCTGTGATGGTTGATGGTGTGAATCAAAGTGTTGCGCACTGTTATAGCTTCGCCAAATTATGGAAGGTAGTCCATTGTTTTTTTTTTTTTAATCTACAGTAAGTTAGAATTCACAGATTTCATACTATTTCATTTATCCACTTCACTCAGATTTCTCTAAAATTTTTTCTTGTGTTGATGAACGAGATGAAAAGCTAAGATATTATTTTATTAAGCAAGATCTACATGATAAGGACAATGTGAAGCAAGAAAAAACTGCACTATCAGATGATGAAGATGACGAAGATGAGCCATTGTTGAAATCAGACACAGAAGCACATTATGAATGTGGTTTTAGCTCGGTAAATAATTGCGTGATTTTTTTATTATTTGGTTGGATTCTTGTATTTTATTAGCAAAGTTTAAATTAGTTGATATTGAAATACTTCTTCACAATATTATTTTCACTTATTCAGTTTTTAGAAAGAAATTCTTTAATATATATATATATATATATGTACTTATAAGTGTATAACTATGTCTTGAATTTTTCTTTATATATGTTTGTTTATGCGTCTAGCGTTGCTTATTGTGGATCAAGTGTAAAGATAACATTAGAACTAGCAGAATGTTTTCTCTTCCAAATTGTGGGAAAGTGATGTAACTATTTCTAGGTTGGTAAATCTCGGCCAATGATTTCAGTAAATCGGGAAATGACTTCGAATGAGAAAAATTCAAGTTTGTCATCTTCATTTACTATCAATAATTCCAAAACTTTTTATAGATGTCAGGCTGATGAGGTATATCAGACTTTATGATTTAAAACACTTTTTAAAATTTCTGTTTCAGACAACAGGGTATTGTCTATCGGTATTTTAACAACTAAAGTAGCATACGGCTTTGAGATTGAAAAGCCTAGTGATGCTGACATGGCAAAATATGTCAAGTATGCACAACTCGACGGTTGCACCAGTAATAAAGTAATTTTCTATTTCTTAATAATTTCTTTTTGTGAAAAATGATTCATCCAAAAATATTCAGTCACTAAGCAATTATTTATTTTAGGGAAATGCTTCGCTTTCTCAATACTTCATGACACACACGGTAGCGCTCTGTCGAATTATTGTTGATTCTACATACTATTCTCTCTTATATATCATTACAAGTGTTTCTATGGCAGTTTAAAATTATTTTCTGGAAACTATTTTCGACTGTAATTTTATGGTAATCATTTCAGGACTGTCACCCATCAGGGAAGCCCAAACGACTTAATGACTTATTGGCATCAGCAATACCCGATTATAGTCATTTGCAACCGACATCTTGTTTCAAGTCAGATAATGTATATTCAGTTAGGCTTTTCATTTTTTTGTACTTTTGTATTCTTCTCATTTTATTCTCGTATATTTATATAGCAAATGCTAAAATTCCATTGAAATTCTATGCTACACGAAGAAAAAGCATTAGTCTATTAGCATTTTTTGAGAACTTCAGGTTTCTCTTTCACCAATATCAAAAACCTCTATGAAAATTTATATTGAAAGTGTTGAATGTGTTTGGCGAGGGCCTAAAAGACCATCACAGATCGATTCTGAAATATATGAAAACTACGCACTTGCAAGGCGTTCAGCTTTTGCTTTACAACCTCCCTCATCTTGAGGTGCGTTATTTTTTGTTCTTGAGAGCTGTTTTAATTGTGTTATGCAATTTCACTACAATACCGGTAGTTTATAGCAAAAATGAAAAATATGGAAAATACTGATGTGTCTTTCTACCAGTACGCTTAAATTTCGAATTAGATGATAAAATTTTAAGTTAAGTGATTCGCATCACGATAATCGTAACAACCGCAGCTTTTTGCTTTTTTTATTTTTTAAAAATTAATTAATTCTGAGTTGTCTAAAATTTTGAAGAAAATGACTGTGCAATCAAAACTTTTCGATGGGATTAAAATTCCGTCACTTTCGGGTGGTCAGCGCGATTGGTGAGTTCATCTTGGTCCAGATAAGAAAGTGAAAGAAAAATGGCTATTTTCTGGTCGAACTATCATTCATCTAAGATCATCAGCGACGGTGCGATGCAATCACGGATAAATGGAACAGCTGCTCAGTTTAACGTACTAGAAAGCTTGCCATTCATTTATTTTTTGCCACAGAATTTGTGAAATTTTTTGGAAACCAGAAACTAGATATACTATGTGAAATACAAAATATGTTAGTACGTTACACTTTCTTTGCAAAGAATGTTTTTGTCTTCGGTCCGTTTCTTTATTTTGATTATATGACTTCACTAAAATTTTGAAATGTTCTACAATTATCTTTCAGTACATTAGCTCTTTTCTGCTTCTTAATTTCCATTCCTTTTTTCTACTGCTTCGTTTTTATTTTGCAGCGTATTTCAAATTTTTTTGATTGTAGTCTATATTATTTCAAGAAATTTCGAAGACTAACTTAAATTAACAGTGTAACGGAAATTAAGCATGAAGTTAACATTTGTAACTGGATGAAAAAATATCTTCTGACTTTTAAAGTGTTTCCAATTTTGTACAGACAAAAATATTTTTGCATCAATGTTTTTTGATTCAAGTAAGTTTTTGAATTTCTAGAATGAAATGGTTTATACATAAATGGCCATTATTTCCATTCTAATTATTTTCATTTGAATGTTAAAATTTCATACTAAAAACTGTTATGCAAATTGCATTAGAAAATTACATGTGAATGCTTCGAATTTGCGATTTCTAGAAGTTGTAAACTACGAGTGCCGAATAATTCCCTATTAATTACATTACTACTCATTGTATGTCTCATTTCTGTAAATATTTTGTTTGACCTATGCACTTTCTCATTTTATCAAGCATTATGCAATTGCTTTGAAGTTCGCTTACTAAGAAGCTGCAATTTTAGTATCAAAGTTCAAAAGTAAAAATATTTATGCAATTTGTTACACAGACACGGTCATTTACTCAACTCAACTTGAGTATAATAAAATATAGTCATATAGTTGATGAATAAACAGCTATGAGCTAATTAGTAGCTGATATGGAAAATACAGGTAAATAAAAATGTAACTGGTGCCGAAATTTGCTGAAAATTTTCTACGGCTTTCGCTAAATTATGATTCTTTCTTTCTTCTAAAGAAACATAATTAACAATGTAACGAACAGATAATTTATCTATAATTAGTATTTGTTTATTGATTCGATTTTCAAGCAAATAAATTGGATTAAACGAAGTCCTAATTCAAATAAGATCAATTCAGCGATCATTTAAAAAACTTTTCTTCATTGAAAATTATGATAACAATGGTGCCTTACTATTTCATTAAGATAGCAATGCTTAACTATTTCATTTATTTCATGCAATTTTAATGATACTATTGCTAAAGAGACAATTTTATTATCATCAAACTAATGTCTCCCTAAACAGTAGCCTTTGCAAGTGGATGAAATAAAAATGACGAATGCGCTGAAGATATCATTTAATATCACTTACAGTAATACTTAGATTTAGACTATATTAGATGAAATTGCAGAGACTTGTAAAAACTTATCATGAATTGTATCATTTAATATCACTTACAGTAATACTTAGATTTAGACTATATTAGATGAAATTGCAGAGACTTGTAAAAACTTATCATGAATTGTATCATTTAATATCACTTACAGTAATACTTAGATTTAGACTATATTAGATGAAATTGCAGAGACTTGTAAAAACTTATCATGAATTGTTTATTGTTGTTTTTTTTTTTCACTTTTTCTGTTATCGTTTGCATTTCGAAGGCGCACAATGGGAATGGTTGGAATTGATCAAGCAAGTATTTGATGAGCCCAGCCTAGTAGGGAGCAAAAACCTCATTTTCCTCTCTTCCTTTCTTTCATTCTATTTTTCTAGCAAGAGTAACAAGAAGAGATCTATCTACTTTTAGTTTGATAATGGAAGAACTGATTCATCTACCACTGTTCCCAGTGTTCATCAATCTTTCCTTCTCATTCTGTTCCGCCTTTCGTCTACATTGTTTCAAGTCCAAACTGCAAAAGCTCAATAAAATTTTTTCTCACATTGTCTTTTGAGAATGGAAGCTAATCTTATGGCTCGAATTTTTTTTGTGATACTGTTGTCATCATTAATTAAATTATTGCTTACAGTAGGATAATTTATTCTGCCTAAAAAGCAATTTTATTTCAAAACTTTTCTTGTGCTATTTTTCTAATTTTTAATAGTATTTTAATTGATTTTAATTTTTTTAGAACTTTTCATTTTATAGGTGTAAACATCACAAAATGAATTACTTAAAAATGTATGAAATATTTCAACTAAATAATAAATAATCTGAAAAATTTTGATTAGCATGATAAAGATAAGAATATATGCGCTAAATGAAGAAAGAAAATGAGAAAAGTTAAACTTAGTGCCTTTTCAATTAAGATAAAATTTATTGCGATTTTCACGTAGATAAATGAATTACCGGTAGATTACCTGGTGATGATATGATATTCCAGGATGTTGTTGTTAAAAGTAATCCATTCGATTAGCTTTTAACAACAACCAATATTTGCAACAGCACAGTCTTTTTTAGAAATCATTTCAATATGTCGTAAATTAACTAAAAGGGAAGAAAAAAACAATGGTTGAAAGCTTGTAGATAAAAGTCTGCATCTATAGCTATTTCCAGACTGATACTGCAATTTCAAAAGTTTTTTTTCTTGTCTTCATAAATTTCTGATCTGTGCTGTCAGGAAAAGATAGAGAAGGTAAAGATGAGAGTGGCTGAAAGTGGGCAATTTCAACAAGAGACAAATGCATCATTATTGATAAAATACTGGATAAACCGGGATAATTTCAGTCTATGCAAAACGGACGTTTTTTTCGCCATCATTTGAATTGACTGGAATGAACAGAATGAAATCATCGATGCTTTTAGCAAACATTTTAACATCAAATCTATTATGATTTCTGAGATTTTTTTAAACGAATGAAAAATTTGACTGGTCGAGAAGATTCTGAGATTTCCCTTCAAATTCAAAATTTTTAAAAAAAACGAAGAGCAAGAAGATATATATTAGTTTTTCTTTTCGGTCATTACTGAAGTAGGGCTTTCAAATGTATTCCATCAATTATTCTTCTATAAATACTGATATATTGTGGTTTTCTCAGAGTAAATTTGCAGTTTTCTTAGATATGGAATGTAAATCAAATCTTGTGTTCTTTTTTTATCTTTGTTCATTTTGATCTGGTTCTGATAAAAGAAACACATCTTAAAAGAGAATGCTTTGTTCTGCAATTAACCCTGGGAACAGATCACAACTCTGTAAGCATTGGTTCCAGTAAATTATTTCAAAAACGAACATATCAGTAAATTTCCTCCTTTACATTCATCCATTCATCAGTTCATATGCTGCACAAGGAACTCAATGAAAATAGCAAAAAATGCAAGTTATTCTGACTGAATTCCTTCATTTTTTCATTTTTCTACACTTTCTTAACATTTACCCATTGGGGATTTCTACAAGAGATTTCGTTCACTTTTGTTGAAATAAATTTCATATTTCATCTGGAAAAAAATTGATAAATCAGCTGACTGATTGATGACAGAACTAAACTTTACATTAAATTAGGCACGAGATTGATCAAAATGGGCGTGATTTTCTTTGTACTGTAACAATTAAAAGTTTCTTGATAGTGTGGAAAAAGTGTTTTATGTATATTTGCGCAAAAGTTTTTTGTCCATTTACTTGAAAGGTTAGTTAATTGTAAATTGACCACTGGCCCAAATTTTCAAAATCATACAAATTATGTGAATTGCTTTAACACATTTATTAATTGTTTTACCATCATTTTGTAGTTTTGAACAAACCTAAACATTGTTTTACCATCATTTTGTAGTTTTGAACAGCTGTTTTTATATTTAAAACAAATTTATATTTATTGCACAAACAAATACAAACAAATATTGGCTCATGCACAAGGAGCATATATTTTTTCCTCATATTACTAATTTATTGAAATATCGGAAATTGAAATTTGAAATATTAGCGGTATTATTTAAGCTAGAGAAACTTCTTGTCATTGTTATCATTCTTTTCTAATAAAAGTAACTTCATTTATTGTTTTATTTGTTTTATTTTTCTTTTCAAGACATTAAAAATTACTGTTAACTTCTTAATAATATTGAAAATTTTCTACATTAATTAAATAAATTGTTGATTTATTTTTAAGAATTAAAAATTCATTGTCTTTAAACCATTTTTTAAGCTATGCACATATAGTTGTCAACTTTTCATAAAAAAATTGTCACTTATAGACAAAAAATTTACTTTTTGGAATGATACCAGGAATATAACATTTTCTTTCATTTGTCAAGTGCATTCCATTACACATCAACAAACTACAGCATTTCCTCATTTTCTCTTCTTCCATCTTTTTTTTCATTTTGCCAGAGAAAAGAAGCAAAGAGTACCAATGTTTGCTGTTACTACAACTTTATCATGTTCTTTTTAGTTCTTGTAATTTTGTGCTAAGTAAATGAGATCATTAAATCAATCAGCTAAGTAAATGAAATCATTAGATCAATTAGCGAAACTATTTAATCGTTCGATTCAGCAAGTATTATCACTCAATTATATGACGAATGCAAGAATCATTCTCTTCCTCTCTTGCATATTTTGCCATTACGATTGCTGAAAAATATCTTGCTGTGACTATCCTGAAAAGAATTTCAAAATTGTGGCAATGAATTGAAAACTTCATAAAGCTACTGTCGCTTTTGACTATTTTTAAAAATTGACACCTATTTTTATTAAAAATAAGCTTACTAGTAGTAAATTTTCTATTCTCTTATATTCTGTATATATTTATTGTATCTCAACTTTACGATATCATCATTTTAGAAGAACTAACTTGAGAAAGAAGTATATTTTTAGAATAACTATAAATTAGCGATATATGAATGATATTTGTAATATGAGTAAAGAGAAAAGAAGGATTGGCCTGTTGCCGATTGGTAACTAACTAATTAATAGGACATATTGTCCCAATGGTTAGTTGACAAACTATGAAATGTCACTGTTCCTAAAAATTCTCGCAATTAAATCATACTCATTGTTTCATATTGTTCGTCTATGTAATCAAAAATTCGTTAACAATCGATGAACATTAACTCGAATCATTCAGCAATAGTTGTAGTTAAAAAAATCTTTGAGAAATAAAATTTTTGATAAGTGATGAACATGGAAAATGAGAAAAGTTTTTTGAATAACACTGAAGACACACTGCACTATAGTTCGAATGATTTTAGTGATAGCATAAGAGTGGTATGAGAATGGAAAAAAAGAAAGAGAAGACATTTCCCGAAATGTCTATCAGAAAAAGTTTCTTCTTGGAAATATAAAATGCAAGGGTGGACATAGCATTGTTCAGAGATAGGTCTATTTAGGGACTATTAATTTTTTTTACCAATTAATTTTCATATCAATCCTTTTACCAATTAATTTACATAATATCAATCCTTTCATTCTTAGTAAATAATCCTTTCAGTTACTACGCATTATCAACTTTGAACCTTGATTACTTTATGAATATCAAACTTTTTCTTCTAATATTTTTACTGATATATATGTTTACTAAAACGTATTTCGTAGCAAATTTTCTTTTCCGAACTATTCGTAATTTCTTTACAGGAATTTCGCACATACAGAGATTACATTTTTGAAGCAAAAAAGGCTCTTGAAGGCATCAATTCTTACAAAGTATGCTACTTGCATTATGCTATTGGTGGACATTTACATATCTGGTTGTAGTTGAACCAAATTGTTATGTTTTTAAAATCAATTGGTCCCCTTCAACCAGCTATGTTTCTCCTTCTAAAAACATATAACGACGAAGAATTCATATGAAGAAGGTACAAAAGAGAAAATCCAAAAAATATCCGCATTTCCACTTTAAAAAAACCGCATGGTCTGAGCTAAGTGCCTCATAATATTACTGTATGAAGACAGTATTACCTATTGCAACTGACAAATTCTAATTGCAAATTATTTTTCAATGAACTCATTCCCATGTCATGGCGATCATCAAACTCACTTGCGATTAGATTGTCAACGATTAGTTACGTTACGCATCACTTAATTTTCCAAATAGTTGAAAGATATAAGTCATATAAGGAAGAGGAATTTTTGCAAAAATATAGGTAGGAACTCCGAAAACAAATTAAATGTTTGGTTCATTTTTGTGGAGACTTGTTCTCTCTTAAAATTTGAATTTGAATTTTTATTTTTGAAGCTTGAAAGAATAAAATTGAGATTTTATGAAAATTAATTGCTAATTTTAAATAAAGTTGTTTCGAAACTTCTGAAAAAAGCAAATCGATTCGCAAAATAGTTAGTCTTCGTCTGAAGATATTCGAAACCGTCTGGCATTTTTTTATGTCAGTATAGAATATAGAAGGAAATTAATTCAGCACTATACATTGCGGAAATTTCGTTAGCTGTGCTGTAAAAAATTGCCATCAAATTTCGCGAACTTTTTTTCAATTTAAGTTAACTAAAAGGATCACTTCGCCGCCTATTTAAATAAAGTTCAAAAGAAAGATCAATGTGGGTGTCACCTTGGATTGAAAGCTATCCAAATTACTATAGATAATTAGTATTTGATTACTTGAGAAAGCACCTGATTAATTGAGATACTTTCTCGCAGAGAGTTAACTTTCTTGGCTTATTTTGATTGCATGTTTTTTCGCATTGCTTACATTCATAGCTTGTAACTTGACAAATTTTCGTTTTATCTACAGTCACAAAGATATTCTTCGCCAAAATTTTCGATTGCAAAGAGAAATTTCTTTTAGGAAGACATAAAAACTTCCAAACAGATTCTGTTTTCTGTCCTAACTTGATTATTGCTATTGCTTGTCGGTCTCCTTGTACGATATTGTTAATTATCATACTGAAACAATATCGCCTACCCATTATAGTTAGATTGGCCACTGCCAGAAATGTTTCACAACCAGTGGAAATAGCGAGACGGAATGGCATTTCGTGGTAAAAGATATGCTTAGTTGATAATTGATTACTGACAAAAGAACTAATAAGAAGAAACACAGTAAGAAAAGCGGAACATGCAAACTAAAAACTGAACAATTGACAATGTATACTTTATGATTTATTTCTCATAAATATGAAATTTTCCACATTTTTTAAAAATCTTTTAAGGAAAAAAGATGTCCATAAAGGGTTGATCTGTTCCACTCAAAAAGCATTATAGTTTGTAAACTGAAATCGGAGAGATTCGAAGTAAAGTGAGTAAGCATTAGATTCTAAGGTGCATTTAGTTCTTTAGAAACATTTGTTCTAAAAGTTATTTGCTTAATCAACATTAGTAAATATCAAAGGCTGTGACGAATTTCGATTTTAAGAAATTGTTTGCATTTTTTCTCATCCTACCCATCGATTTTTCAATAGTCTTTCTCGAAAAAGCTGGTAGAATGGAGGGTGAAAAGTTTTCGCTCAATGAAATCCTTCAAATTGCAAAAAATTTCAAAAGATATTTGCATAACCGTATGTTGATGTTGCAAATAAAGGACTGATAAATTTTCCAGAATTTGGCCATTTATTGAATCAGCTGGTAAGTCGTAACGGAAAATAATTTAAAATTAGAAGAAAAGTACCATGGTGGCAATAAATAATATTTCTGTTGTATTTTTTCATCGAACAAAAATTCTGAATATAATATTCAATATGGATACAACATATGGTTCAGCTTAATTTATTTGTAAAGAAACACGAAGAATTCATTAAGTTAAAGCAGTTTTCTTGAAATTATTTCTTAATTTGATGAATAGATGGAAATGTTAATCAGTTATGAGTCAAAGTTAGCAATTCAACAAGCCAAAACTGTAACCGATAATAATAATAGTCAAAGAATGATAATAATGAACGCTTAGAAATTAGAAATTCAGTTATTCCAGAATGTCACAGTAATACATTAAACATTCAAAAAGTGGTAGGGAAAAAGAAGAATAGCATTACAACTAATGGTCATTCATTTCCAATTCTATTAATTCTCTCTGGCACAATTATTCATGTGATTATTTTTTACCAATGAGAAACTTCGATCAAATCTAATTTATAGAACAAATACATAAAGTGCTACAATAGTTTTCAGTAACCACTCCTGATTAATACATTTAAAGCTCAATTTAAAGAGGAGGCGATTTTCTGACTAAAATGACCTTTTACGGCAATTTCCAGCAGCTGGAAATTGAAATTTCCGTCAAGTGAAGTGAGATTTGATCCTCATTTGACTATGGTCATCTGCTTACTGCTCTCATCTGCTTACTTTTTTTTCTTCTTGTGAACATCAACTCACAACTTTTAATGACCAGTTCATACGGCACAAAAGGTGCCGTTACTTGCATTGATTGCGAAAAATTATAATTTCATATGAAAACAAATAAACCATAATATATTAATAATATCATCAAATATATCAGACAGGAAGAATTAACAAAAAAATCTCTGTACAATCACAGCTGCATAAGTGAGATTTTGTGATGAAGCAAGAATCTTAAAGCAGAAGAGAGAAGAGGTAAACATGAGAATACATTTCTGAGCCCAAATAACCAAAAGAGAGATAATACTATTTTTATCAGAAAAGTAAACTTTTGCTAATCGATCCCACTCTCTATTTGTATGTTTTCAATGAAATAATTAATTATCGTTTGTACGTATCAAGAAAAGAAAAGTCGAAGAGCAACAGAATGAAAGAAAAGACTACATGAAACAGAGACTGAACAAAAATAACCAAGATAAAGTTGCTCTTCGAGATAATTAGACAAAAATAATAATTATCTTTTAACGATATGATACTAACAAAAAACTACAAAGTTTAAATCATTGTCATTCACGTTTCACTTTGATCAAGTAAAAGGATTCAAATACTCGAAAGCTCAAAAAATTATAACAGTGCTTCCAATGAAATATAATAACAGAATTTTTTCATTACTAGGGTAATTTATCGCTAAAACCAGAAATTAACACTGACAATTACATCGTTGTTTGGTGAGCACGTAAACATTATTATCAAAATATCGTTTTCCGCCATAATTTCCTACTGTATGCGGTTCATCAGAACCATATTTCACAAATTCCATCAGCCTCTTCTGCCAGTCCGCATCACCAAGAAACTCATATTGGCTATCTTCTGAGAATACTGCCGGTGTATGCATATTTGCTCCGGAAAATAGTATAGTACCGTGGTCAACATCTTTTACTCGCACCCAAGTGAATCTAAAATTTCTTCAGATTTTCGAGAAATAATTATTATTATGGAATTCAAAGATGAGTAGTTTCAGCTCTTTTTTGTCCGGAAATTTGCATGATTTGAAATATTCAAATTACTGTGAAATTCAAACACAAATTAATATTTACTTGAATCCATTAGTATCTGGTGTGCCATTGTAAATTAACAATCGAAAACCTCGATTTAAAACTTTGACTTTATTATCAATAATAAATACAGCTTTCGTTCCGCCGTCTTCTTCCCAAGCATGTCCCCAAATAGCGGGAATACCGCCTCCTGGAATCCTGAAAATGAAATCTTTCAAATCACTTAAATTTAGAATGATGATGACAACTAATTCAATCAAATTTCATGGAAAGATGAGAAACATCTTTGAACATTTAATTGCAAACTGTCCTCTTTAAATTTTGAAAAACTGGAAAAAGATTACATAATTGCAGAATGAGCAAAATGTGGAAAATTTGTGCGGTTATAGCGAAATATAAAAGAAAAAAATGAAATGATTGACTCATTTTTAAGTTTTAAAAAATACCACAACGCAACAGCTACATCTACCATTTCTGTGCCATCTCGAAGCAATCTTTCAAAAGGTCGAACAGCTTCCTTTGGTAGTGGCACTGAATCATTATTAACAAATAGAAATGATTGCGGCGGAACTGAATGGCTCTGCTGAAATAATTACACAATGAATACCTTAACAACAAAAATAATTGTCATATGTCTTCTAGCATCTTCCGATATTTTCTCGACTTTAAGGAATTAGGAACGGTTGCCCGTACACTTTTCTAAAGCTTCTTTCTAGCCATAATCTTCGCACGAATGGGTTCTTATCAATAATACCTCAAAAGCTGAACAGTTAAAGATTTCCAAAGTATTTAACATTCTTAGCTAAATAAAGATACAACCTAGATAACTACCGCCATGACAAAGACTGTTGGTCCAACGCTTAAATGCTCATTAATCTTAAACTTAAATGATCCTCTATGAAACTCAGCAAATGCTCGTCAATTCCATTATAGGAAGATGATGAAAAACTTCGATCAAAACTCGAAATCTTTAGTTAGGCTTGGTCTTTTCTTTCCTGAAGCCATTTTTATCGTTAGAAATGATAAAATCATTTCTACGAAGCCTAATTTTGCAAGGTATGAATATCTTTTCAAATCAAATTGAAATTTATTTTCGACGAAAGCAAAGATTGTTTTGCTATTTAAATTTATAAATTATTTAAATAGTTCAAGTCTAGAGATCATAACTCTTCTATATTTAATACTATAAACAAACAATAAATGAATTTTTGATCTGTAAATGAATTTTAAAAAAAAAAAGCAATTTCAAAAGTTCAGAGAAAATTAATAATTAGCAGAATTAGCAAAAGGTGGCTCTTCAAAAAATTTCATCATTTGCTTGTTATCATGATAAACTAACATAAACAGCAGCGCGTTCGGTACGAACAAATGGTTGTTGGTCACCGTTGCAAACTGTGGACAAAATCAAGAAAATCAGCTCTCGAAAATATATAATCATCTCCAGCCAATAGCGCACATTGCGAAGCGAAAATCCCTGATTCTTTCTTTTAAGTCTTCCTTACAGCTGCGATATTTCAAGTGATTAACAAAAATCCCTCGAAAATTTATAAAATTACCATCTAGAGAAATCAATGAAAATAATTTTACGATATTTCAAACATTTAAATCGTCAACGTTCCGCTCTCACTACAATGTTTCGGAAACAGAAATTATATCTTGATTTTGTATGGCCCAATTTTTAATTATAGTCTTAGCACAAATTTTTTCAATGTAAACTATCTGAACAAAATCTAATTTTAAATATTATATAACTAAGAATCTACTACAGCACAGAATTATACTATTATTTTAACTTTTCACTCTCAGTAATACAACTCTTCACCGGTCAATAGAATTTTTTCATTATGTGCAATTTGAGCCATAATAATCGTTTTCCAGCAGAATGTCCTGAAATTTAGAATATTTTTTGTTTTTTTTGTTTTTTTTTTCGAGAAAGAAACACTGAAAAGAAGCCTTTAAAACAAAACATTTATCGGCAACAGTTTTTGTTTCATTTCTATCAAAATAATCATTGATCGAATTTAAATAGAAAATGAGTCTATTAATGCTATCAATGAATGAGAATGAAAAAGAAAACACAATTGCTGCATAATAATTTGCTTTAAGCAAAATCATTGAAGAAAATTGTTGCATAAATTATACATTAAATTTTTTTTTTGATTAGAACTAAAAAGAAAATATTTCACAGAATTATATCATCAAATATAAAACTAATTTTATTTCTTACTGAAAAAACAATTTCATAAGGTGTAATATTTCTCATGGAATTCAATCTGTCTTACTTGTAATTTCTCAGATTAAATACAGTTCTTCAAAATTTTCTCTCAGTGCTATATTATACATTTGAGGAGACAATATCTGCAGTCATTAATAGTGGTAATCTCAACGTTGACATCGAATAAGGTGCTCGATTGATATGTTAATCAAACTATTCTGCATAGATACTTGAACTAAAGTTGAGACAGTAATGACCTGATATACTTAATCATTGATAGCCTAATCAAATGATGACTCAAACGAAATGACCTTGATACCTTATTGATAGTAGCATGAAATTTCCTCCGGAGATATACCGTCTGTGTTTGTGGTATATTCCGCAATGAAATTCTGTACTAAATGATCAAGCAAACTGATAATATTGCATTCATCAAAAATATTACATTTACTGTACAATATTGCATTACTGTATAGTACCAAACTAAAAAATGGAAAGAGAAAAAGAGAGACTTTATTTCGGTGAAGCAACAAATGCTGAATAGTTAAGTGAATAGATATGAAGTGTAATGTTTCAAGAGAAGCTGAACAGTTAAATGAGAAGGTGTGAAACTTTTGTGATCGTTCAAAAGAGGCTAAATTACGTAAAAATTGAAATAAATTTCGAAATGGCCAAAAAAAAAAAAGCCGAAAAAGGAATACAATAGAATACAACTGTAGAGTGTAATTAGAAGTGAAATGTAAAGAGAGTTGAATGTATTCGTCATCGCTTCCCATTGTCACCCTTACAACAAACATTCAGGAAATCATTCTCGTCAATAACAGTCTTCACTTTTATATACACTCACACACATCGATACATAATGCATACACACACACACACACACACACACACAGTTTGGTGATACAAAGGAATCGACCAGATGAGGAGTTGAATGGTCTTTTAGTTTATTGAAAACGTGCTATGAATTGGTGCAGGTGTGCTTTTGATATCACTGATTTGAATTTCATTTTCAGATAAACTCGTAAATCGCCATTGTTTAATCAGTAGACGCGGATGACTTGAATATCTGATGAGAGGCAAATAGAAAAGTATGCGTAATGCAAAATTCCGCTGTAAAAAATTAAATTACAAAAAGTTAAAAAAATCACTTCAAAAATTTTGAAAATTTGAAATATATTTATGTAATTAATTGCATTTACGATATTTTAGAATATTCGGAATTGTGAGAATAAACGAACTATTTTTGAAAATTCGGAATTGTGAGAATAAACGAACTATTTTTNACAAAAAGTTAAAAAAATCACTTCAAAAATTTTGAAAATTTGAAATATATTTATGTAATTAATTGCATTTACGATATTTTAGAATATTCGGAATTGTGAGGATAAACGAACTATTTTTGAAAATTCGGAATTGTGAGAATAAACGAACTATTTTTAAAAATTCGGAATTTACCAATGGATCATATTGTTTCTTTTGTATCTCATCAAATATGGAACCTTCCACAGATGATAACTGTTCTTTGCCTAAATTTCCTCGAAAAACTAATTAATAATAAGATACCTTGCATTTAAGTGGCAAAAAAATTTACAAAATTGTTGAAGAAAAAAGCAAGCATTGATATTACAAATGTATCTATCTAAAAATTGATTGCCAAATTTAAAAAGTTCAGAAAAAATTTGAGTTAAAAAAAAAATTTTCAGAATCTCGCATTTAATCGGCAAACGAGTTTAGAAAATTGTTAAAAATCGAACTGATAAATTTAGAAAAAAAATGGTTACATCTGTTGTTACAAACTCTCATCTGCCCATGTGTTTTCCATCACTGAATCAGTTTTTAATAAGAAAAAAACAAGCGCTGATATTACAAATGTCCTGAAATTGATTGTCAAATTTAATTTTTCGAAAAAGTTTCCAAAATCGTTCAAATGCCGCTACAAATAGGGATGAGACTATGATAAGCCATTTAAAATAGTATCTGAGGATATGTCACCTGTAATACACAGCATGCAGACGATGAAACCTTGAACGTACCTCAGTTCATTCATCTCATTGTGATAACGATAATATGCGTAAGTTATCGAGATAAGTCTTCGAGCGGTCTCTTATCCTCACTTTTGCTAGTACTTATCCCACAGCGTATTTCAGAAACATTAAATGATATCATAAATTTCAAAAATAAAATCATTTTTTATGATGAAATTTTTTTTACTCAAATAACAAAAAAAAAATTTTTGACAAAAAAAAATATGTTTACGTGTCACTCATTTCTTTCATTCATCATTTTAAGCTAAGATAACGCTAAGACAAAAGTTTACATGAAGAGCACTGTTAAGGATTGCTTGCAAGCTATAATGAATCAGGCCGAAGGCTTCACTGTCATAAACTAATCACCATGGATTGATAGGTTTAATTGAATTTAGCTAAGAATTATACTTTTTCATGCCGAATACTTTCCTATTTTCATAGCATAAATTGAATTCAGTTACTGAACCTTCCGTAACTGCAGCATTCTTTAAAAGAAAAAACCCTATTCTCGATGACAGAGTTAGACTTTCTTCCATTTGGTGACAGAGACCGGCTAAATTTTTGTAATTCCATAAATCATCTTTCTTTACATTCTAACAAACAGAAACGAAACATACCAACAAAATATCAACAAAACACAGTACCAACGTTACCAAAGTTTAAACAAAATGCCAATGTTTTTGTTGGCATACCAACACAAACATTAAAGCCAAAGAACAGTAAAACTAGAATGTGTTTTTGCAAGTATAAACAGTGATTTTTTTATTCATTTGCTATTCAAGTAACATGAGAAAGAAATAATTTTATTTCAGGAAAAATGGAATTGAATAGCGACCCTTCAATATTTTTTTTGCTCGCAGCGATGGTTGAAATCTGAAAAAAATAATTTTATTCCAGCAATCCTTCGATGAAGATATTATATAAGATAAAAAATTTGAAACATAATTTAAGCACGATAAACAGGATAGCAAAGCCTATAAAACTGACCTGAATGCGTTTCCGAATAAAATATATATTTTGCCTTCTAGTGTAAATTGAAATATGGTATCTTGCTTTGGAATAGCTAAAAATATAATAACTAGGCAAAAAAATGAAAGGGACTTCGTAAATTCGTTCAATATATGAACAAAATATTTGACTTAAAGAATGGAAGAGATAGAAAAGAAAACAAGGAAATAAAAAAATGAAGTTCTATAAAAGAATAGATTCGTTTAAAACTAACTTAGCAAGCGATTTTGTTTTGTGATCAGCATGAAAGTTTGCCTTGTTTCACGAACTACAATGCCACAAATGCCAATCTAGAATGGATATATTTCATTATTTAAAGCTAACAATTGCAAAATTTCACGTAAATGACGTGAAAATGAAATTTTAATTCTGGCGATAATTACAAAAGCACCTGCGCTGGATTAGCAGCTTCAGCAATCATCATCAGACATCCATGATAATCGGCTTTCAACACTCGAGCATCCCGCTGACCACCGGATCCATTAACCAAGGTACTGAAGTAATCACACCACAATTCATAGAGTGGTTCAAATTGCGAATATCTGAAGTTGAACAATATACTCTGATATTATTGAAAAGCTCAAATCTCGGTTTTGGATATTACTATTATAATCCTAGTTCTTGTTGATATAACAACTACGAACAATAAACGCATTGCGAAGTAAAACTACTCTTCTCAGCAAGTCGACTGCAAAAACTTAACTGTTAAGAAAAGATACTATTTATATGTATCATCCCTCGAAATTAAATCAAATTTATCAACAATAGCGCACTTAAGAACAAAAAATCTTAAAAAATACTTCAAATTCTTCATATCATTCTTAGCAAGTCTTCTTTTTACAAAATTCTCCACTGGCCGCCGATGGATTTTGACTTCCTTCTTAATTCGTTTTTCCAAAATAAAAACTTTATGCGGATTCAGTTGTTCAAATGAAGTAGAAGCTTTAGCACTCATTTTCGAATTTAGAAGCCAGTATCCAATTATATCCGAAATAGCGCACCATAAAACAAATTCAGTTTTAACAAAATACGTGTAACTAAATAGTACACTTCAACAAACTGCTGAAATTCCAAAATTTTATACTACAACGATACCTGCAAGAATTATAAATCCACTTAGTAATACAACGTCAATTAGAATACCACCTATTCCCGTTACTTTCAGAGTATTTTGAAGATATCACGACACGCAAAAATTTCCAAATTTTTGATGAAAATACGGTTAGGAAACTTGTGAATCAAACATTGACTTCTAAGCGTATATAAGTACACATATAACAAATCAACGGAAATTTTAACTAAATTTTATTTTCTATTTTATATTGCAGAAAAATCATAGAGCTAAAATATAAATAGAATCCAATATAAAATAATAAATATCAACTAATAATTATCGTTCTAAAATCAAATTTTCTAAAATATTTGAGCCAGAACACGACAGATACACAACTTATTACCTAGACTTGTTAGTATCTGGACAGATATGTCTGATATTATTTATATTCTGTCTTCAATAGATCATTCTGGAGATTCTAGACCGAACTTTACTACAAAAACGAGTAAAAAGTACGAATGAATTTCTGTTCTGAAAATTTGTTCTTGGCTTCTACAAAGACATGTGACCTCAGACTTCTTCTTAAGAATAAAATAAGATGAAGTTCAACAAAAAAAGATTTATATAAAGTTCAATATCAAACAATTATGCTGCGTAAATGTAGTAGATGGTTCAATCAAAAAAATGAAGATAAATTAAAATGTTCTTATGAACACAAACAATGCTTTAAATAAATTATAATAACGATCATAAATAACGATAAAAATATGAAACAAAAATAAATAAATAAATAAATAAATAAACGCTTTACCATAAAAATACTCGAAAAGACTAGACAAAAAATATTGTGGTTTATACAACTTCAAATAACTGGTCGACTACGTTTGCGAGCTATTGCTTCTTCAACACATTTCAATTGACGTAACAATTCAGCGCGCCGTTCCTCTTTTTCTGCTTCATTATCCACGTAATCGTTATCTGCAATAAAAAGAAAACGAAAATTATGAATAACCATCACTGTTAAAAATTTACAAATGTTCTCCATAAGGCTTAAGAAATTGTAACGCACCATCGACACCTGACTCATGAAACTCTGCAATTGCTTTTCTTGAAGCTGGTCGTGAATTTCCAGCCGATGAAATTTTCTTTGAATGTTGTGCAATTGGTTCGTGTACAGATGTGTCAGAGGCATTCTAAAGAACACTTTTAAAGTTTAAACAAAAATTCCGTGAAAGGAAGGAATTATACATGAGGCAAATCTGATTTATCGTTTGTCCTCCACTTGACTAAAAACTATTTACTAAGAAAACTATGATTATTCCTCGCTTATTCGATCACTTTTTTTCATTATAGCGGTTTAATCTTTCAACACATGCTCTATAAACCAGACAAGCAAGCTGATATCTGGCTATAAAATGAATGTCACCTCATCTTCGTCGCTGGAAACATCCTCTGCTGCTACTTCTGGAGATAGCGGTATTCCTTCCGTAGGCAAGCCATCATCAACTTTTTTTTTGAGGCGATATGCAGCAGGCTCTGCATCATCACTACTGCTACTTGAACTCCTTAAATTAACACAATATATGCTTTTAATATAGCCGTTTACAATCTATTTCGGAAAAATTATTCAAATGACCACCAACAAAAGCAAATCCAAAATGGCTTTTAACCGTTTTTCAGATACAAATCTTATTCGACAAATAGTTGCTCTCTAAGTAATGCCTTCGTTGCAATCATGACTGCTCATCTTGAATACTGTCAAAATGTTGTTCAGAGCTATTTCTGCGGGAAATTTACCAGTTATTTTGCAGATGATTCACTATCCACAAATTATAAAACACTTTATGATATTTGTAACACTTCCGGCATACACGTACAAATTTTTCAAATTTATTAACGACAGAAGTCGAAGACTATTTAGTCAGTGATACAGACTAACCCAGAAGTACTCGATGAAATTTCATCACTTGACATATTGTCTTTTCTTGTGAGCAAAACTTTTCTTTTATGAGCTTTATCGGGACGACCAGTAACTCCTTTCACTCTTTTTATCCCTTGCTGCGCAATTCCAGAGCGAAGCGATGGCGATAAAGAGAGTCTGAACTTACTGCTGAATGATAGCAGCAAAGAACGTTAATTAAAATGGACCATTAAAGATAACAAGTTTAGTAATATAAACTTAAATTCCACTGACTAGTTAAAACTCAACCTTTTAAGCGGGTTGGAAGACGAATATCGTTTGTTTTGACTATTCGACCGCTCGAACGAATGCATATAGCCACGAGCAGCATTAGATCGATGCACTGATTGTACAGGAGATCTGTAAAAGAATGAACTCTCTTATATTAATCGTCTTACATTATTAACATGTGATTCATCTACAGTCAATTTTCAATTCCATGCGATTTATTTCACTTAATACAATTGTAAAATATATCATATTTTTCTAAAATTTATCATATTCATCATCCTAATATTTACATATCACCTTTTCCAATTCAATATAAAAAATTAAATTAGACAAAATTTCTAATTTAATATAAAAAAAAAAAATTTAGATAAAAACCTCTTCTTTTTTGGGATACGAAAGGATGAAAGATCTGTTGCTCTCAAAGATCCATCATCATCAACTAGATTTCCAGAAGCAACAGCAGATACCAGCGAAAAATGAAACGCCGACTGTTGACGGCTTCCTGAGGATGCTCGGGAATGTGATCGAGAACGAGAAGTTATTGATGAACCGGCACTTGCGCTTCTAAAATCGAAGGCTAAACATAAAGCAAACCAAGATTTCGATGTAAGTGCAAAGATTTCACACAAATTTTGAAATAAAATAAGATAACCGAAGTAATAGAAGAAATCTATCATTTCATATAAACAATATTTCACACTAAAAGCAAAAACATTCTCACTCTCTACAAAATTTTAACATGAAATGAAACTTCAATAAACCTTGAGACACTGCTTGCTGAACTAGTAGTACCCTGAAGACGTGTCTGTTTTTTATTATCATTAGTTCGGCGTGTCTTTTGGAGTTCTGCCCCAAGTGTTAAAGACATCAATTCTCGATCCTTGCTTCGTCCTTTCTTGTATGATCTTTCCCACGGATCATGAATCTGTTCACCAGCTGCAATCTGACGTGATTTACAGCTGAACTCACATCATGAGTTCAGTACTTTCCATGTTTAACTATATTACTTCCAAATTTATTGCAACTGTGCCATAATTAATATCTTTATAAGGTCTGTCTAATTTCATGCATGAAGTGAATATCTACCAAAAAGCTAACCTGAAAGAAGACCACCCACAGTACCTCCACTGCTTCTTTTTCGACCTATTTCTCGTCTTTCTGTTAATAGCGGGGATCCGCGTCGTTTTTTTAAAGGCGAAGGCGAACGATGCAGACTAGGTGACTGGGAATCTCGTGGCGTTCGAGGAAGTGGTGAACGAGCGCTACGAGGTGAAGAATCACGTTGTGATGGGCGATAATGTTCATTCATCGAACTAAAATGAACAATTATGTGATATTAATTGCAATACTGTTGAAGTATTTCTTCATAAACTTTTTCTATGCTTGAAACCCAAAGTATAAACTTACAATTCGTGTCTCGGAAGAAGTCCATGACGTCGAGAAGTTGGCCTTCCATTCGGGTATAGCACTTGTGGTCCAAGATCTAAACATCTTGAGCCGTATTTCCTATAATTTACAGAAGTCATATGCAAAACCAACCTTTAGGAGGTAACCGAGAAGATTCATCGCGTCCATACTCGTATTCTGAAAAAATGCAGTTTTGTTTTTGGCTGCTTGAACGTTATAAATGTACAAATTGAACAACTGAAACTAAACAAGAAAAACAAAACACAATGTACTTCTTGAAAATTCGAAGCGTCTTCCCTCGAGCATGGTATCTATTAAAGATGGAATTTTCCGAGGCATTCCTAATTCATTCCTTTCATATAAACCACGCTCAAAATGATGATCACCTGAAAAAGTAAACGAAGGAAGAAAAAGGAAACAAAATAAAAGGAATAGAGCCAGGAAAACAGATGATGTTGAATCGTCAATAAGCAGCAGCATATCAAAGCGCCTAATATACTATGAAATTAATCGAGAAAAAAATTATATATTATTCCCGGTACCACTTACCAATAATATCAGATCTGACTGGACTATCATATTTCCTTTGTCTCGGACAAGAAACGTCAACACGCGCGCGTATCATGAGACCATTTGGTCCTCTTACAATGCCTCGAGACAATGGTGAGCGCGATGTGTTGTGACGTCTAAAAAAACACACAATGAAACTATCAAGTTACTTAAGTAATGATTTTTCCAGCATCCTCTGCAGGAAATGATTTTCCAGCATCATTCACAGGATAAAACCATCAAGCCATCCTGTATTACCACGATCGGAAGAGCAGAATAACACTGTTAGCTGATGTAAAAATATACTACAATCTAAGCAACAAAACTGACTATGCGAAGAAAAATCATTTAAAAATACTTTATTGCGAACAAATAGTAACCATACATTTTACGACGTCCGCAAGAATCGTCTGATTCTTCATCCGTTGTTCGTGGTCGATCCACGCCACCAGGTGCAAGTACCAACCGCTTACGGTCAAAATCTGGTTCTTCTCGTTTTTTTGATGCTCTTATCATTAACTGGACAATACATATTTTAACTATATGATGTTTTGAAATTTTCTAAAAAATTCACATAAAATATGAGCTAAAAATAATCTACTTCACGCGCTTGACGTAATCCTTTCTCCCAAGCTGTTTCGTCGCCGTTAAACCCCTCATTTTCATTCGACGTTGAACTAGACGGATAAACGGTAAGCGCATTGATACCAGCTGAAATGATAACAAAAATTCAGGAATCCATATCTCAATCATTTCAAGCTAATTAAAGAACTACATATCGTTTGCTGAGCAATCCTAGCCTAGAATCCATCTGACACAAAACAAAATATTTATAACTCATATGATAACCCAAAGTTTAATGCAAACACACGTTTATTGAATTCTCTGCTTCTGCTTCTTCTTGTTCTATCAGTATTCGAGCGATGTGAATAAGTGCTTTCATTTGAGGAGCTTTGTATTGGTGCCGAACCATCAAGTCGTGGCTAAATTCAACAACTACTTTAAAAAAAATTAATATATTCATCTACATAATAATCTATACAAAGAATAATCGAATATTTTCTCTTGAGTGTAAAAAAAAATTCCTCACCTATACCATTGAAAACTAAGTCGTATTAGATTCAAGTGTCAGATACTATAGATAAACTTTCTATGGTGTTCTATATGCATTGTTCTGTCTTTCACGGGTAAAAATATACTACAATGACAGATTTACTCCTGCATTATTTTGAACTATCGAATACCTCTTTCATATGCAGATATTTACAGTCTGGGCCCCATGTACATGTTCCACGAAGAAAAAATTTGCAAATGCCAACCGATGCTGGATCGTCGCGCCATAAACGATGTACCGAATGTTCCAAAATTTTTCCACGACTTCGACCCACCTGGAAATTTCACTCAAATGTAATACAAATTGCAAAGATTACTAATTAAAATATTTTGTATAACTGAAAAGGAAGCTCACTATTTGTAGAAAACAACCATTCCAAGACAATAATAGCATTTGCCACACTTTTCGCTTTAGCGAAATGTACTAGCCTATTTTATCATGAAAATTGATGAAACGATAAGCCTCAGCAATTCAAATTTTCCAATCATTCGATTTCGAAATCTCTTTGACCAATTCGTAGACAATTAAGCTTTCAAAAAATTCGAATTTAAGATACAACCATGTCATATGTAAGATGCTGAAACTTTCATTGAAGAACATAACATAACAAAACAATTTTAAGGCTAAAAAATTTGCATAAAAAATAATGCAGAACTTACCGACCTCTGAGTTGACTTTTCATTTGAATGTACTGAACCCGTAACACTATCTTCATCAGATTTTAACTCGCCTTCTTCCAAATCATCGATTTCCCCTTCCTCATTTAGTTCACCTTCCACTCCTTCCTTTTCTTTGCCTACCGCAACTTCATCAGCTTTACTTTCATTTGGATCAATTCCAACACTGATAGACTTTTGCTCTATAAAATCCCCATTATATCCATTTCGATCATTATCATCTAATATTTCGTTTTTAATCACTGAAACCTGAAAAAAAAAAAAAAGAGTCGAATAAGTGTTCAATACTTGCATAAAAATGAATATTTTTATCAGTTTATGAATCTTGAATAGATCAAACAAATCAAAAAATACTTCAGATTGCTCATCATTTCGTTCCATTTCTTCGTTATCTCCATTCTCTTCATCATAATCCAATTCAGCATCAATATCAGATTCCATTGCAAGATTACTACCATTACTCCACTGTTCTCTTCCTACAAAATATAACTTTGTAAAGAAAGAGATACTATCCATCTATGATAGTTAGAAAATTGAAGAATTTCAAAAATTTACCGAAACTTTGCTTATATGTCTATAAACATTTTAAATAAGAAGAGCAATTAATAAAATGCTTAATAAAATGCTAAGTACCACTGAAGTCAATGTTTGTTTGATGTCTGTTTTCATCGCCACTTTCCGAACTGCTCGAAATATCAACGCCATCCATGACGTTGTGGAATGTAGCTGTAAATAATAGTAATTTTAGTATCACGAAAATAGTATACTAAATAATTTGCCCATTTCAATAGTTACTTGGCAAAACATTCAGCGAATCTGAATGAGAAAAGACCAACCGCTTTAGTGGTGCAACATGTATCGGTAATGAAATTTTACAAAAAGAAAATTTAAAATAGCTTATTTGTGAATAAATATGCAAATATATTGGGAACAAGGATGTAACGATAGTATTTGGAAAAAGTTTGTCACAAATTTCAATTCTTTTATTTAATTTATTTTTGCTTTTCATTATCTAAGATAAGATATTCATTCATTTATCCTATTTATTTGGGCATTTATTAGAAAATAATAAGCTAAGTATTGATAATTTTGATAAATTATTTCTCGTTATATTTTCTTAATCATATAATTTTAAAGTGATTGCAATTTCATGTATAACCTATAACACATTATACATGAATTTATCCGTATCCTATATTATCACTATCATCAATCTTATCATATCATTCTTACTTATTCCTTTTAAAATTCAATTACCATATACTCTCTCATATAAATCATCAAAATAACAAGGAAATTCACATTAATTGCTGCAGTCAATTGGTTAAATTTGGTGCAATAAAAAAAAAAAAAAAAAAAAAAAAAAAAAAAAAAAAAAAAAAAAAAAA
>JARVGP010000138.1:0-74673 GCA_029876185.1 Mansonella ozzardi
TTTTTTTTTTTTTTTTTTTGTTAATTTTGTTTACAGTGGGAGCAAAATTTTTTAGTTTATGTGCTCATACAGATGTTTTCGTTTCCCCTGTGGAAAAGGAAGACATTCTTTGAATTGGCAGTCTAAATTTCTGGAATAAATTCGAAACAGTTATAGAAAGTAATATGCTTTCTCAAAAAGTGGTCAAAAATCTTTAGAAAAGTAGAATCGCTTTGCCATGAAAGAGTAAAAGCTAGGTTAAGCTGTTAGTTATGAATTTAGAATATTATCGTATAATCAAGAATTTCGCATAGTCTTTTAACGAAAACCAGAAAAAATTATACATATACAATGGGTTGCAGAATTCCTTAATAATGAAATCTTGTTGAAATCTTAATTTTATGATTATTACTGGAACAAGCATTTAATTTCAGGGTTTAATTTTATGACAAATTTGAAACGAATTCCTGATTGGAATGATAATTTTTATTTTTGAGACATCCATATGAAGCATTTTGCAAATTACTCGAACTGATAAATCTGTACCTGGTCCTTCCAAAACTATTTTTTTTTTAAATGAAAATGACATTGCTAGAATTTTTTGTTTAGGGAAAGATATAAAAATTAAAAGAGTATAGGATCGTTATCTCGAAGTTGTAACGCTAAATACTTAACGCTAAATAATTAGTGAGATATTTTCTCCTCAAAAACAGAAAGCACCATATTTAGCGTGATAGCTAAGAAGAGATAACATTATAGTGGTATTTTCCAGTTATTGCGGATAAGCAAGGATTATTTTTTTTCCATTTCCAGGTACTGGTGAGTCAGGGAAGTCGACATTTATTAAACAGATGCGAATTATTCATGGAAATGGTTATTCCGATGAGGACAAACGTGCTCACATCCGCCTTGTGTATCAAAATATTTTCATGGCAATCCAGGCTATGATTCGTGCTATGGATACGCTTAATATTCCTTATGGCGATCAATCTAACGATGTATTCTATTTCCTTACCTTTTTGACAATCACAGGAAATGAAATAGCGAAATTTCTATAAGCTAGCTATTCCATCCTTACTATAGTTGCATTGGATAAATGACGAACAAATTATTTTGGGACATTAAATAGCATTTGAAATTCTGAATCTATGATATCTTCCAGATATTTCTGGAAACTTGTTATTGCATAAGTTTGTTGCAGAGATTATTAGGAAAAAATGAATGCTTTTTTTTTCATTTAATTTCTAACAGAATGAAAATAAAAATTTTATTGCAGTTACAAGACAAAGCTAATGTAGTACGGGCAATAGATTATGAGAATGTGACTTCATTTGAAGAGCCATATGTTAGTTATATAGAAGATTTATGGAACGATTCCGGTATACAAGAATGTTATGACCGGAGAAGAGAGTACCAGCTAACTGATTCTGCTAAATAGTAAGATTTTACATTTTATTAAAATATTTTAATAAAATCGATCATGGCACTGATTTAATCCATCACTTGTTTTCGATGTTATTTTTAGTTGTGATTTCTACGCAATGTTAAGAGCCGTACCTATTAATTAATGTTCATATTCCAATATCAATTCGTAAGGCTAGAAAACATTTTGAAAACTCAGCATTGCTGATGACCATTGTCCATGTTAAAAATATGACGCTGACCGTATTAACATGCATTTTAATTCATCCTATAATTAGAACTGCTGTTGATGATATTAATGTTTTATGCAAATTAAATGAAACTCCAACTTTCCATAGCTATCTATCCGATCTGAGGAGGCTAGCAGCATCTGATTACCTGCCAACAGAGCAAGATATTCTTCGTGTTCGTGTTCCTACTACTGGTATAATCGAATATCCTTTTGATTTGGAACAAATAATATTCAGGTATTCTTTCATTTAAGCCTTATTAATTTATTAAAGCCATAGTTTGCTTTGGAAGATTTTTAAATATGCTACTATTTCATTTCTCCAAAACAGTTTCAGTGGAACTGAATGGGTCATCTGTCACAATAAATTTATGTAGTAATTTGAAATCTTCAAAAAAAAAAAGTCGTTTCAGAATGGTAGATGTAGGAGGTCAAAGGTCAGAACGACGAAAATGGATACATTGTTTTGAGAATGTAACATCAATTATGTTTTTAGTAGCTCTTTCTGAATACGATCAAGTGCTTGTTGAATGTGATAATGAAGTAAGTTTTCTTAACACATTGTGATTGTGCATTGTGCATTGATTGTCATTGTACGGTATTTTGTTTGTTAATTTTATGTTAATTTAAAGAAACTGAATTAAAAGTGTTACATTTCTTACAGAATCCCTCCAAACCTAAATGTCATGGATGGATAAATAATTAGGTGTGATCGAATGTGGATTTAAAAATTTTTTTACTTTGGTCACAGTTAAATTTTTAATATTTTATGTGAAAGATTGCACTAATATATTAATAAGGGATAACAACTTGGCAAAATTGGCAGTATATATGTTTATTTGTTTCATTTGCGGAGTCTTCGATTAAGTTAAAAACAATAAAGATATATCTAGTACTAATCGAATTCTGTTGAAAATTCAATTTTCTGTTTGAAAATATTAGTTTTATATAAGTTTATTTAGCTTACGATAAGTTATGAAAATTCTGAACAAAATGAAAAATCAACATCTAAGGAAAGGAATTGTTTGAGTGAGAGTTTTAGTACAATGACCTCTTCCTGATCTTTTTATACACTGAATATGAAATGCTGAAATAAGAAAAAAAATTTCAGAATCGGATGGAAGAATCGAAAGCACTATTCCGCACAATTATCACATATCCATGGTTTACAAATTCATCGGTAATCTTGTTTCTCAATAAGAGAGATCTCTTGGAAGAGAAAATACTTTATTCGCATCTCGTCGATTACTTTCCAGAATATGACGGTTTGTTATTACTATCTGTTTGGAACTATCTCAGTTCATATGATTAGGGTACATGATAAATTCCCTGTTATGCTACTGTATTCTAAAGAACAAGTAAACATAACGTAATATATGTATAAACGATAACGAGTGACATATACAACTTCACTTTTTTTCTGGAAATTTAATAGTATTTCGTATCGTTTAGCTACCTATATCGTAAGCATTGTCAAGTACAAATTTCTGAAGAGCATTAAATAATACTGCTTCCAACACCGCTTTAATTCATTTTTTGAGATTTAATTGCTTAATTTCTTGCAAAATATTTGATTATATTATTGTTTTCGACTTGCATTGTTTGCATTTTTCAGGTCCTTCAAGGGATCCTATTGCAGCGAGAGAGTTCATTTTGAAAATGTTCGTTGATTTGAATCCAGATGCTGATAAAATTATTTATTCACATTTCACTTGTGCTACGGGTTAGTTTATTTTCGATTTTAGGATATTTTATTAATGTTTAGTTATGATGGGAAATGATCCAATCACAGAAAGACACTGTAACTCTTTCGAACTTTAAGGGCACAGTTCTTCTGAATTTGTTGGAGCAAACTTGTCATCAATAGGCATGATACTGTTACATATTCGAGTCATTAGATTATAGTTGTATATATATTCCAGAAATTAGATACAGTGTTTCCAATTACATTTTGATGGAATGAATTGGTTGGCAGTGATTACGAAGGTTTTGCTTACAGTGGGAGGTGGGGAAGGTTTGTTTGAAGTTGAATCTGAATTTTTATAATTTATCTCATTTTTAGATACGGAGAATATACGTTTCGTGTTTGCGGCAGTGAAGGATACAATATTACAGCACAATTTAAAAGAGTACAATTTAGTATAATCCCCGTGAACGATAGTTTGTTATCGCGATCATTATCGTTATCATTATCGACATCACTATCGTCATTATTTTTTTCTTTTATAAAGTATATTTCGTAGGTGTACGCGTGTAACAAATGCCTTTTCAATTATTCACTGCGATTACGTTCTAGCTTGATGTATTTGCTTCTGTTACATTTACTACTGCTTTTACTACTGCAATAGTTACTGATACTACTGCGATAACGATTAATGCTACCGTACTATTACAGTACTGCTCCAATTATCAGTGTTATCACAGCTACTGTTTTAACTACTGTTACTCGATGTTGCTTTTTTTATTTTTGTTTTTTGTTTTAAAAGAAGAGAAACGAAGATGTGTCTTTGGCTTGTGGTATGACTTGCTTAATTTTTCTAAATTTGGCAATGTGAGACACACAATATGGCATGAGTTCGAGTTGTTGGGCTATTTGACACGGCGTGTTCAATGTTCTTGTCACCTTTTTGCATATCTGTGATAACGGGTCATTAACGCTTCTTAACGTTCGGTAGCGTTATCACCACATAAAATTTTTTTGATTTGTTAAAATGTTGTTTTCGTTCGTTCGTCCCTTCGTTATTTGTTCTCCCTTTCCCTCTATTATCTTTTAACGGGAAGTTTTTTACAGCATCCTTCTATTTTGTAGGCTTTAAGTAAAAATGATATTAATTTCATTTTCTTCCAGTATCTCATTTTATCTTCTTCGTGAAAACCAAATTTTTGTAGCAATTGTGATTATTTTATATTTGGAATTTTGAAATTTCACAGTGAGAAATTTTCAGTGTCTCTAATTCTTTCTCTCTTTGATGCGATTTTAAGTTTAATTTTTTTTTTCTTTGCAAAAGAATGATGACAGAATGGACGAATTGACTCTTATTTTTTTTTTTTTGAAAAAAATTTTTGAATCGGTTTAGGAAAAATTAAGTTCAAAATCCGGAAAGTGGTTATTTATAGTTCATTGCTATAAGGATCCACGTCCTCTGTTGTGATGTCTTATTGGTTTAATTTCAGTATGTAAAGTTTCCGGGTGAAATAATCCTATATCAGCGGTGAAATTTCTCTTTATTTCTGGTTTTGAGATTCCAGTGCAATTTTATCTTAATTATGCTTGGCTTTAATATGCTGGAAAATTTGTCTAGTCTTTTTGTTTTATTTTTTTTTTTTGTTTTTTTTTTTAATAGTGGTGTTTTGCTCCCCATGGAATATTTGATTTTATAAAGAGATGAAAATTTGATTTGTTACTTAATTTAAAAGTCAGTGAAATTAAATAACATTTCAGTGAAGAGTGATACAAGTCGCAAGTTGAATTTAACTTATTAGAAAATTTATTCATATTTGGAATTGTTAATTTTCAGCTCAAATTCCTTGCATGTTAAACATCATCGTCTCATCGTCGTGATCATGATCGTCATCATCATCACTATTGTCATACTTATGACCAGAAGGGAAAAGCTTAATGTTGATATGGCAAGAATGTATGCGTGCTAATTTTATGAGATACCTTTGATAATCTTATTGAGTTATGAATGAATCTATTGATTCTGATAATAATAACGATAATGATATAGTGACTTGTTAATTCATTTTCTTATCAATCATTACTATTAATGAATTAAACGACTGGTAATTGTCATTATTCCTATTGTCCTGCTGCCGTTCAAACTTTTTCAGTTTTTTTTTTTCCTTTTCAGTAAATTAGCAAGCTATTCAAATAACTCAGTAAATTTTGTGAATGGAACGATTCTGAATCTTTGGAAGAAACTGAAACTTTTTCATTTTCTTTACTTTTTTTGCACTGCCCTTTTTTAAGGAAGCGAATATTTTTTTGCTGACGAAGCTTTCGAGCATCTTCTTTTTTTTGCAAACAAAATTTCCTTTGTTTGATAATTTTTTGACTTTAATTTCTTATTATAAACCTTTCATTGTTCACCATTCCTTTTTAAAAGAGATAAATACTTCGTAGTGGAATTGGAATCAAATTTCACTAAAAGATTTTCAATAAGCAATTTTCCATGATATTTTTTTTTTTTCAACAATTCACCATTTTTGTGACAAATTTATAACTTTTGCTTCCTATAAAGAAAGAGAAATTATTTCCTTTTCCTTTCCTACAAATTTCTGCCAAAATGATATTTTTATCAAAACGATGATGGGATGTATGCGAAGTGCTATCGTTATCTTACGATTTGATATGATATCATTCATGGAATTTCATCCAGAATGTATTACAAGAACTAAAATAGGCATACATTTGAAAAAAAAAAAATAAAATATGCTAATAAGAATATTAGCAAAAGAAGTGCAAATAAAAATTAGGAGATTTGCAATAGTAAAATTTGAAAAGAGAGATGATACAGGTGGAGGAGAGAGAAAAAGGAATGAAGTAATTTTGTCAAATTTTAATTTAAATAATCAAAAATGAAAAAAGAAAGCAATGTTTTTGCTCACCGCTCACACAACATATATTTCAATTATTTACCTTTTTTCTCTTTCTCTCCCTCTCTCTCTTTCATTTCTTCCATTGAAATTCATCTGAATATAAAAGTAACAAAAATAATAAAGAACAAACCAAGATTACAAGCACAGATAAGAGTTAACAAAAAATAAAGTTATCCAAAGTAACATCAAATAGGCGCGCTTTTACCGTATGATATAGCTCTTTTCATTCCACTCAAATTTTTCAGTTTTTTTTTTTTTTTTGAGCTTTAAATGCAACTGTTACAATGTACATACTTCTTCATAAAGTGTTTTTTTCCAGGATGAAATTCTATTGATATCATTCATCTCTCATTTCTTCAGTCTCTTGATTGCAGTTGATTTAATTAATTACAAATTAGTTATTACCAAATAAGCGATTTATTTATTGTTTTTTTTTCTTTTCTTTCTCATTCGCACATGTTCTTTCTTTTTCTTCAATTTTCGCCACAAATTTCATTTTTTTCTAAAATTCAGTCTCGGTGGCCATATATTCACTCACGTGCCATTTTTTTTTTTATTGGCCTCGAATTTTGTTAAATTTTAAGGAAATAATAGAACTTGTGTGAGTTTTTTTTTCTTTTCTTTTTCAACTGTAAAAGTTGAATTTTTCATTCTTGAGGATTTGAATTGTTTTTCAAAAACTTTAGATTGTTTATACAGTTCAATTTCTTTCGGCAAACTTCATCGATTTAGGATTGTTTTGATTGGATTTTAGTGGATAAAAATTTAATTCAGATAAGCAAATGAATGAAGGAGATATTTAAAAAATCTAAATTTATGATGACGAGATGAAATTGATGAAGTTTTTGTTTCCGGGATTCTTTATCCCGAATTGCTTCACTCATTGGACATAACATAGAATCTCTATGAAATCCCGGTTCATTTAATCGCTCCATTTTCTATTTATTTGTATCAGTTGTGATTTATTCCCATTTACTTATTGATAATATAAGTGTTGTTCATAAATTATTCCTTTACATTATTTAAGCTCTCTCGTCAATTTCTTTTTCTTCTTATGCTGCAAATTCACAATATATATTGTATGTTTGTATGTGTTTTCCTTGTTTTCCTTCTTATTTTATAGTTTGAACAATTTGAAAAAAAAAGTTTTTTTCTGTCATTTTCATTTTATTTTTACTATTATATATTATATGATTATATTTTGCATAAACGCTCTAACATTAGTTGGATAGCACTATAAATCCATAAGTTGGAGATTACATGATAAAATGCCATAGAATGGATGAAAATGATAAAAAGCCACAGGATGTCGGAACAATTGAATACGAAACCGAAAAGTGATTTTTTTGCTCATAATGCAAATGATTAGTAACATTTCTGGATGTGTAATCATTTCCTATTAACCTGATTTATGTCATGATTTAACAAAGGCGCAATTGTATTGTACTATCTATCAATCCTCCTTCTTCTACCCTTTTTAAACTTTCATACCAGCGATTGGTTTATTCTACGTCCCAGTTACTTAAAATTTTCTTATTACTCCCTTTTTATTATATTCATAATTTTACCATTAAATTTGCTTTATTAAAGCGATATTTGTAATTGTCATGTAAATCTCGCGTTATCCAATTTCTCTAATAAAAGAGTTTAATTACCCAAGTTTGAGATTCGACTGCACCACGAGAAAATTTTCCCGACACAGGAAGGATGAAAATGACAGAAAGCCATAGGATGAAATGATCGCAAGAATTTTAATCAAAATTAGTAAGAGTTCATATTTGAAGATTTTACAATAAATATATAACAACGATCATTTCTCCTTTTCGATCATTCAGAAAGACTAAAGATTAAATTATTCCGAACATCCGTCATTCGTGAAACTCAAATACTTTAGCAAAATGTTATGGAAGTGTCCAATTTCCGACTTCTAAGTCCAGAACATTCATAGGAAAACTGAAATTCAAAAAACTGGAATACACGACCCGAAAGCCATATAACTCCAATCTGATTTCTGTTCTTCAAAGTGCATTGTCATTAAAATGTAATGACTTTTAAAACAGTATCATCTCTGTGAATCTCTAAAAAATGAGCAATCTTATCAAAGACTTTGTACGATGCCCATAGCAGGATATGAAGTATTTTAACGATGCATGTAATCCGATATTCAAATGTTGCTCTCGTACGAATGCACACATAAGATGGGCAAATAGATGACATTTATGTATCCTGTTTTGCTTATAAAAACAAATGTGAATGTAGTAATAATGAAAATGATAATGACAATACTGTTCAATCTGTTTTACGCCAATCTAAATGGTTAACCACTTGATTACATCACTAACAAAACTTTCTCATATTACCACTGAACCAACAAAATAATAATAAAGTATTTTCAAAAGCGTAATTTAGTGAAGAACCATCTATTCTTGCCAGTTTTGTACCGCTCTTCAAATTTCGCTTTCACTTCCATCCTTGCTCGCCGTTTTTTACCAGGCTCTTTTAAAATGTCTTTGTTGACCAAATTTTTATCTAATGATACATCGACTGAATATCTAAAAGTAAAAACAGATCATGCATATGGATGTCTCTTTAACGATCACGTATCTGCACAACCCAACTTCTGAACAATTCTGTCCCGTATCTTTAAATTTCTTGACTTTCGCTGAAGTGCGATCTTTTTTCTTCAAAAACTACATCTGTTTGATAATGCATAGTATTTAAATTTCTCACGCTGCCCATTTGTATAAAAACGATAAATAAAAATACAAGCGATAAATCAAAAAGAAAACCATGCTTCAGTTTTGCTGTCAATTAGATGAAAGAATTGCCAAATCAAAAGCAAATTATGATTCAAGAACGGGAAGGTAAAATAAACAGACATGCATCAGAGTTAAAAAGCTTGGACCACACGGTAAACCAATGGATCTTTTTCGGCAAGACAAAACTCATCATTTGCATGTCTTTTACATCTTTTAATATTCGAAAAACAAATATTGGAAACTGCAAATACAACATAAATCAGAACAAACCGCGTTGGAAGCAAATTGGAATAGCTAGCAATACGAACAAACGGGCGCAGTTTGCTTCTGCTCTTGATTTTTTTCTTACCCATTCGTTTTGTTACCTGAAGATATGCTCATTTTTTCCTTTTAAGAGGAAAACTCATTATCATAAATAATCCAACATTTGATATCATTACACTATTTAAAAATTTCTTGTAATTTTAAAGTTCCCAGTAAATTTGTCGGAAACTTCCATTAGATGAAAGACTTAATGAATCAGTAGCTTTAACTTTCACTTATGTACAAAAAAAAGTGCATTGAATCGTTTGACCAATAGAGATAAAAAATCATTTCTAAGTAGCGGCACTACGCAAGTAAATCAGTCGGAAATTTTGAAAAAAATCAAAACTGACATACATATGTCAGAGTTAAAAAGCTTAGCCCACATGGAAACTAAATGGATCTTTTCGGGCATAGCTTTCTCATCATTCATATGATTGTCTTGTTTGAAGGATAAACTAATTTGAAAAAATACAAATTCTTTGTGAAATTTTTTTTTTGGTTTCTTCGAATTTCGTGCAACAATCATTTGTTTATGGCTAACTGCCAAAAACAAACCGTGAAAAATGTATTAATGATTACAATTACCTTTCATGACTACAAATTACCTAACAGTAAGGTAATTTGTAGTCATGAAAAGATGTATGACTACAAATTATGCTAGAAGCAGAATAACTCCAGACTACTAATAGAGTTTGTGTGCATAAATAAATATGAGAAATGTTAGTTGTGCAGCTGAAAATTCTTATTCCCTTTTTCATTCGTTTGAAAATTATGACATTTAAAATAAACCAACCATTAATGGATACTTATCAATGCCAGCAATTAAAGCATGACTGTATGCACGATCTGATGATCCCTCATCATACGCTTTTACAATGACCGCTTTTCGACCGGCAAAACGCCCACCTAACACCAACACTACTTTTCCGGGTTTCATTATCTTCCCCATTTTAGGAATACTTATCCTGAAATTGCTGAATTATCCAATACTGCAATTACAATGGGTCAGGAAGGGTGTATAGATCACGCTGCCAAAATATAATTTATTTCTTTATAATTCAATTGAATAATACATATGTACAATGTAACTAATAAAGAAACCAAAACAAAATAAAAATCCCTCTCACATCTGTCGCCTACAAATTCCTCACTTAGTTCTACCTAATCGACCAGCCTTGCTATACTACGGACCACGCATCGGATCATATCAACTCGCCCACGATGCAAAAACGAATCCCACCTCAGTCATTGATATCGTAAGTGCCTCAACGAGTGACGGATAGAGTTCGCCAGCACTTGTAATACTAAATGGAGTAGTATAAATAAGTGGTTAGTACTAAATGAATGAATACAACATCTTAATCATCATTCTCTTAAAGAACTAAATCTTGAATTCTTCATACTAGAGCCTTAGCATAGTGATATAACATTCTTTACATACCGCATTTTTGTAATATCAAATAGACGTATTTAACGATGGAAAATTCTAATTATAAGTATGTCTTCGCAAAACTATTCTTTCATAACAAAATTCTATTAAACAAACAGTAATTTTATAAAAATCACAATATTCCATAAAGGAAGAATTGCTACTAATCAAATGCATATATGTAACAAAGTAAGCTCTGATTATGTAAGCTCTAACATATTTCTGCTTTTCAGATATAATGGGAAAATTTTAATAATTCGCGTAACAGACTTGGAAAGTTAACAGAAAGTAACATTCTCGCAAATATACAATTAATTTATCGAACATACAATGAGAACAATTATGTCTGGTAGGACATCGCTGAAGTAACTGTGTTCAAACGTAGATGCAACAGTATCGGTAAAGTTGGGATTCGTGATAACGTAAATAATTAGAATTCGCCATCTGTTGCAAATATTTTTATCAATAAAAAGAATTATTCGAGTGTCGAAAGTTTTGAACTTTTCGCATCCAAATAATTATCTTCCTGACAATTTTAAATCAATCAGCAAAAACCCTTCGTAATTTCTCGCGTTTGTTTTTATTATAATGTTTCTTCGATGGTCTTTCAACTTCATCTCCTTGCGATGACATAACATTCGGTGTAGAACGCAAGGAACGAACATGGACCTGACTACTTGAACCAAGGAAAAACTGTTCATCCAGCAATCTGCTTGATGATTTCATATCTTGCAACAGATGACGTTTTTCAAGCTGCAACCAAATTAAATAAAAATTATATTCAAATGAAACAAATATCCAGAAAGTGTATGCAATTTAAAATTTATGCAAATTTTGCAATAATATAGCAGAATGAACATGCGCTTGCCTGTTGCATAATGCTACTGTTTGGCTTCGATTTCACTAAATGGTCATCCAAAATATCGTAAGTTAGTTTATCAAACTCTTTTTGGTCTATGTTTGGTGGTGCAGCAACCCACTTTACTTTACCATTCACAACATCTTTCAGCACTAAACGTGCCGCTCGCGAACAATCCGCTATGCCAGACGATGACATATAGCCTAAAACCAATCTCTATAATAACAATAACGTATATTTGAAGAGTTGATAACTCGAAGTTAACCTATAAATGAAAACATTCCTAGCAATACTTATCAACGAAAAGCGAATTAATTTCCTGAAAGCTAAAATAAAATATCGAAACATTTACACATGTATTAACTCATAGCACCTCTCGAAATTAAGGCACAATTGAAATACTTTCTTATTATAGTAGAATTTACTGGAAATATGAATTAGCTCTTTTCTGTACTTTTGCAGAGCTTAACTCTACATAAAGCAAATGCTCGAAAAGCAAAAAATTTTATTTACTCCTTTGACAGCATAGCAAACAATTGATATGCTGGATGCCAAAGCTCTCTCCAAATATGCTAAAAAATTACTGCCAGAAAGTAAACAGTCTTATGAGAAAAAAGGGTTATAATTATAATGACATATGATAATTATTTGATTACCGCGAAGCAACTAATATGCATGAACTTTAAAAGCATCAACTGGTCTAAAAAATAAAACATATTAGGCAATACAAGTCGCTAACTTTCTAATTAATATAATTTACACTGCATATGCAGCATTTCAAGAGTGTCCTGTATAGAAAGATAAGGAAAAAATTACCTCTAATGAATGCGATTGCCGTAAGCAGATCATGTGCACTAAGGAGCTTTTTTTTATCACCATCATCATCCGCAATATCCGTCAACATCACCGAATAAATTTTCTCAAAATATTTTCGCGGAATCCGTGTTAATAGTAATTCAACAGGTGATATATACTCGCGCATATGATCAATTGAAAGGATTCCATTCAAAATCATTTCACCTCGACTTAGCGCAAAAGAAGGCATAACAAGTCCAGGACAATCACATAAAGTAAGCTGTAAACAGATCCCGTGAATTAAATCACTTAGAAATTTCATTTTCTTATGGCTCATCTGACGAATACTTTAAACGTCCCAACACATATTAAAAAAGAACTATAGAAATGCTTTCGTTGACAAGTTTTTACCGATATTTAATCTATTTAAACTTTCAGAAATCAGTTAAAATTCTAATTTGCTCTTCGAAGTTGTAAAATACCTCCTCATCAACCACCAGTGTCTGGAGATGCCGCGTTTTGCCAGGCGTCGCCGATACTGATACTTTTTTCTGATTCAACAGCTTGTTTATCGTAGAACTTTTACCAACATTTGGATAACCAACCATTCCAACAACAAGAGGACGCCTTCCTATGTCGCTTGTTTGGGTATAACTTCGAGATTTGAAAAATGATATCAGTTCCTAGAAAACAGCTAACTGAAGAAAGATTATCTAAAATATATTTTGTATAATCATGAAACTTTAAAATTTTTGAAGAAATATTCGACTCAATTAACCAAAGATAATCCTAAGAAATAGGTGGCCCATGACTGTGTCAAAACCAACATGCATTTAAATTTTCCATTTAAATTCAACAGATGTTTTTCGGCATACTTAATTAGTATTACGGATTATACCAATCTAGAATTCATTTCTAGTGATTAGTAGATTAATATACATGGTACTTATTGTACTCCATTGCAAGTGTTCATAAGACAAGAAACGGCGTAGTTCACAGAATATATTGAAGAAATAGAAAAATAAGAATCAATCATTTTAAACAGATAAACCAACAATTAAAACTGGAAAAGCTAACCGCAGCACGGTGTATAATCGGAATTTTTTCTTCTGGAACATCAGTATTCTGTGGCAGCTCTCTTCCAGAACTACTCCACTCTTTGCCATTGCCATCATATCTATTTGAATCGCTGGATAATTCGTCACAATCCTGTTTCCCATTCTCTATTTTCTTTCCACTTTCATTTGAACTACTAGATGATTCATCCTCATCATTTTCACTCACTTCTTTCAAATCTTTGTTACTAATACTGCTAGATTCTGGCTCCAAAGTCGACCTATAATAGATATTTTCAAAATGGTTATCTCCAGTGCAAATTTGAACCTCAAGACTTTAACTTGAGAAAAACTTTACAGATACTTTAAACTTTAATTTTAATACAAAAAATTCACCAAAAAACAGCATCTATGTTATTTTCCAAGAACCACTTCCTCCATAAATCTATTTGCTCTTTCGACAACAAATCTACTTTGTTGATCAAGTATATGTTTTTCTTTGTGACATCACATTCCTTAACGTATGTTTCCAGATCCAAACTTCGAAACAGCAACGGATTGCGAGCATCAAGAATCTAAAACAGATAAAATATGGAAGTAATATCATCCCTTATCCGTGAAAAATAAATGAACTAAAATGAAACTTAGTTCTTAAGATAACCAACTTGAACGACGATATCACTTCGTTCAATGACTCGCCAAAGTTGTCGCCACAATTCCAGGTTTCTCTCAAATGGAGTTAACACTATACCATGACCCTGAAAAGTTAACAGTGCCAAAATTATATGTGGAAAATTAGAGAATGAAATCAACACTTTTTTCTTAAAGAAAAAATATACCTCTTGTAACTCAGCAAGATTTTTACGCCATTCCAAAAAATACTCATTTTCTAACCGTATTAAATCATCCACCGTTCCCCACGCATGTTTTGGTGGTCGACGAGGAATCCGTAATCGGTCTCCGTATTTTCTGTATAGCTCCTCTACTGAGTGCGCAGGTTTTATAGTATTTACAATGACTTTCGAATTTTCCCTCAAAATCACGAAATTTTCTTCAGAAATAAAAAATTGAAAAAATCTTGCCCTGAATATAAGGCTTTAAATCTAAAATTCCTTAAAGAAACATGACTGAACACACTTAGCTCAAAAAAGTTCATCTTTCTTCAGAATAAGAGCTTTTTTCTTTAAATACAGGCAACAGTTCTCGACCACTACCAGCTTTTTCGTGTCCATCAAACATCAATTAAAAGTGTATCATATATCAAAACTTTCCTCTAAAGAAAAACTTACAAATTAAGCATACGAAATTCTCCTCGTTCGGCTGTGAAATCAGTTCCAGCAAGTTCCGCTTTAGCCAGAAATTCTTCCAAACCGGTCTCATCAGTTACGGAGTCAATATTTTGCGTCACGTTCTTTACAATTGATAATTTATAAGAAGCACGAAAATTTTAATAAATGTTTTGAATAAATCGGTAAGCTATTAAGGTAATTTATGTAACGTTACTCTACGCGGATAATTTGAAACTATATCTACAGCAATAACAACATATAGAAGAGCAGAGTAATTAGCCATTCTTTTTTATGGGCAAAAAAAATTACGAACCAAGAAATGTTTGTCTCGAGCAACGTTACAGACAGAGTTATGTTAAATGTTGCTAAAATAATCTTAACTACATACTATTACTGTAAGTTGCTTAACACCACTAACTTCTGACCCTTCCATCAGCAACTTCGTTATATAACTTCATTTATCAATAATTTAGCTTCTTTCACGGAACCCATCTATTCTTACTTTATATCAAACTATATTAGCTATGTTATTTACTATCCATTTATTTTTATCTCACTCAACACTGCTACATACTTTCTATCCACTCTTATTTTATTTGGTATAATAGGATATGGATGAACTGTATGTGACTATATTATTTATCGACTTCTTCTATCACGGATATTCTCGTTTTCTTTTTAAACTAAAACACTGTAAAATGGCGATAAATTTAACCTTATTCATTTCTGTCAAATCCTCTGCATTATAAGCCTGTCGCCTTTTCCGATATTCCTGGCGTAATTTTTCACGCTCATTTAATAAGCAATTTCCCAGAGAACGATTTACACCTGTTGGTTTTTTGTTTTTCGCCCGACGTTTTGTCATCTTTTCTGGAACAGAGACAATAAACAAATAGAACCGATCAAATATTAAATATTACGTGTAATGTACTTTCAATAAATGTATAACTTTCACAGAATCTGTACTTTAAACTTATTTTACGATAAACATTCTTAGTTTGAAACTTAAACCTATGCCAATTCAACTTCTATATACATTAATAATACCACAGCATTTCGATTAGATTATTGATTCTGGAGAAACTTACCGACTCCGGTAAAACCTACTGATTCCGGAAAAAAGAAAGCTGAGAATTAGCGAGTAAATATTAAAAACTGATAACGAAACCAAAAAGTTTAGCCAAAATTTAGCTTCTATCTCATCTCGAAAGTCATAGAGTATTAACCCTCTATGAAAATGAAAATCCCGAAGACTTATAGTAGACGAGCTGCTTTGTTACAATTATTGGGATGTTCCAGAACCATATATTCCGATATCAAATGATATCAGTACGAAGGACATAGAATTATCATTTGGAAATCTTAAAATTGAATATTTTTATAGTATAGCAAATGAAAAACAAATTTACTTAAAATTTATATTTTCCAAAAATTAGTTGAAAAATATTACAATGATAAGAATGATGATAAGATGAAAAATAAAGAACCTAAATTTTACAGTGAATTAAATTTTTAAATATTTACTATATACAGTAATGACATTGAAATGTATATACTATATACAGTATATACATTTCAATGTCATCTGCAATGAGAAATCGAATTTAACGGTACTGATAAGCTTCGATATTAGTTTTTTTCTATTTCTAATTAAAAGTTAATCAAAAAATTACAAATCATTAAAAAGGTTTTGTTAATCTATTCAAGTGGATTTTCTGTAAGATTAATAGCAATTGACAAAATTGAAATAATTTTAATTTATTAATAAAATTTATTGAAATGATGATTTAAATGATTAATCTTTATATACTTATTTGCTAAATGGGATTACTAATGAAAGAGAATAAACAAATGAAAAAAATGATTTGAGAACATTTATAATTTCTAAAAGTCGGAAAATATTACAGTGATAAGAAAAGTGGTCATTCTACTGGCGACCAAATGTGTTCTACAGTGATTTGATCTGAAATAATAATAAAGACCCAGCCAGAAACCAGTATTGACAACAGTAACAAAAAAAGAATTTCCAACAAATATCCTTATTTGATCCAACATCAGCGGCAACGAACTGCATAATAATCTGGACAGTAAAACTTTGTTGGTACATGTGTAATTGTTTTGTTTTTATACTTTTTTGAGATGAAAGACAGATATATATTTGGTTTATGTGGGTTTATCGTCAATATGTTACTATTATGAATATCTTTTTTGAATTAGTTCGAAATTTTAAAACTACAATTACTAAAAATATAACTGAAATAATAAAAAACAGAAATAAAATATGTTTTATCAATAAGCGATGCCAAATATCATTAATTTCGTATAAATAAGAGACATCCAATTTTAATATTTTGTTTCTCTGACTCATAATTATGATGAAATTTCTAAAATTAAACCTTTGAATCTTTTAGGTCACAACTAAATATTTTAAAACTAAAGAAATGCCCTATTCTAACAAGTGATCATTTCATAAATTCAATTGTACCTCGTTTTTTTCGTAATTTAATACCGTTTATCATTTATTTATATTTTGATCTCGCTAATCCGTAATTTATTGAATAATTTAAATGCAATTTAATAATTTTTACACCGTCATGCCAGGATGAGATCTATGCGGTTTTTTTTTTCATTCTTCCGTTTATTTTTCTAATTTGGATATTTTTTTCATATTTTAAACTGAAGTAACAAATAACTTTTAATATTTGTAAAAGCTACAAAATTCTTTCCTTTAAGAACCTCTTTTTAGTAACTGGGTACAGTCAGTGATATTTATTATTAAAATGTTCAACGCAGGTGATATTACTTATTTCCATTTATATCATGGATACATACTTGACCATATTTCGTATGTGTAATTCAACAATTTAAAAGTGCTGACGACAAGTAGATGTGGGATTAAAAATTAGATAAATGCATTTTACATCACAGAAAAAAGTAACATACAAAAAAATGTGCTGAAGTTATAGAAGTAAGCATTGCTGTCATATAATTTTCAGTGATACTAATTCTATAAATAGTTCTTCAAATTTTCATGCTGAATGATTCTTTTGATACATAACTATGCTTCCGGATGAAGTGAATATGATGATTTATGAAATTTTATAAAAACAGATACTAGATACTGAAATATCACACACCAAAACATCCTGTGTAAGTCAAGTTCGATACTTTCAATGCAAATTTATAAATTAGTTTGATTAAAAATTATTGCTTGATGAATCGAAAGAAATATTTGAACAAAGAGAGAGAGAGAGAGATACAGAACTTGAAGATTGAAAGAAATTCTGCTGTTTCATAAATATTGACATGACGCTTGATCGAATAACTGAAAAATTGATTAGTTGATTGATTGTTAATCAGTAAAACATAATTTTAGCCTCAAATTTCCAAATAGAATAAAATAAATTATGAAATTCAATGTAATTAAATGTTGTGATAGTTTTGATAAAATGATTTGTGTAAAACTAGTCTAATTAATTTTATTATCTAAAATGAATCAAATGAAATGCACAAATTTACTTCAATGCTGATTAATTATGATTGTTCCGGTACTTGGAATAAAATCACTATAAGCAAAAACAAAAATTGTGCCGTTTATTTCGTCCCACCATCTCACCATTCGTTCTCATTCTAAAAGGAAAAAATCGAATTTAAAATGAAGTAAGGAATTAAACCAGTATTTTTAATTTTTATTTTCAATAAATCAAAATTTTGAAATTAATTTCATCAATTTTCTCAAAATATGCCGAAAATATTCAAAGGACACAAAAAGTAAAAAAATTACAATTTTCATAAAAATTTTCATTTTCATAAAAATCAGAAATTTTGCCAGCATTTCTCGGGAAAGATTTTTTGTAGAACGGAAGAGAAATGCTAACTAATTAAGACAGAAAATTTATTACTGTTGAGTTCGTTGCATTTTGAACGTTTCTCGTCTTTCGCTCGCATATATATGTACATTATCATCTTGAATCCAATTATTTTTATTTAGTATCCTGAATAAATTGTCTTTTTATAAAAAAAGCTTTAGCTGAATTTGCAAAAAACTTCAAATTCTTCTTAAAAATAAAAGACCGTAACAAATGAAAATTGAACCTGGCTTTAACGTTAGCATGAAAGGATGCTGTCATTTCACTGATCATATAATCTAATACCATACCCCATAAAGTGATTAAACGATCTACATTTGCTGAATTTGAAAGGCCGAATAATTTTCGAATTCTATAAAATGAATGAATGAGTAAAATTACTCTATTCTAATATAAGTTCCAATCAAAATTAAATTACTTAGAAACATATCATGATGAATTTGTAACATTGAAATTGATTTATTATCAAAAGTTTCAAAAATTTTCCTCGTCTCAGATATGCTGTACATTTGGTGAAATAACAATTAAGAAATTCAAATGCATATTTAAACTGTTTCGAAATTTTTTAATTTTCAAACTAACTATCATTAATTGCTTTGGTTAATAAAATTAAAATATTTTGAAATTTTTGATAAGATTTAATTCATGCGTCAAATCTACGTCAAATCTAGGATTGATGATGTAATATTAAAAAAGTGCGAAAGCTGAAACAAGTCCGGAGACAAGGGCATATTTTATCAATTTCCTCATTCCTTATTCAAAAAAGAAAAAATGGAATTTAATGAGTGCGGCAAATATATACTTGTAGAAGTATGCAACCACTAACAGTATGAAACATGAGAAGTATGAACAATGTTATCGTTAGGGAACTAATACAAAACAAATTATATTTGAAATTTGTAAATAACGGCATTAAGTAATGGGATAAAAAATCAAGAAAGGACCAACCTGAAACAGGAACTATTGTTTTCAAAGGCTCGTCTAAAATGATATAATGTGCATTCACGGAAAACCGTCCAGTATTCCGGTTTGAAATCGACTCTTTCCTGAATGAAAAAAACCGGTCTAAAAGTGAAAACTTTCCCTTACTTATCTTTTGTCATTTCTTTGTTTTTTTCACTTTGAAAGCTTTTTTCATCCTTTTTTTCCTGTCCTTAATCATTTCAACTGTTTTTGAAAATGAATTTGTAAATGTCAGCAAATAATGAAAAATAAGTTAATGTTTGAGAAAGAATTATAACCTACTAAAAAATAATTTGTGGTAATTAATTAAATTGAGCTCAAACTAATATTTACTTTAACAAAGTAAATATTAGTTTTTTTCATCTTTAACAAAGATGAAAAGCTTAGATTCTACTTTTTTTAAAATAAAAAATAGCAATTTAAACTGAAAACCTTCAATCTCCCGTGTACATGCCCAAGATTAGTTAACAATGGACTAGTTTCATTGAAATTTTCTACGAAATTAATAACGCTTTTTATTGCCTGAAAAAATAAAATGTTGGATAGAATTAATTTCGAAAGTTGTTTATTTAAGTTGCTCCAGACTATTACTTCAGACGACCCAAATTTACTATGACAAATAAATTTTAAAAGTTGAATTTAGCATTTAGTTTTTTTCATTCAGATTTTCAATTTGCTGAATAATCTTTCTATTTACTACATTTGCAGATGAAATGAAATTACCTTTTTAATTTAAATAATTTAAGTAGTTTTTTATAATTTAAACAATTTAATAATTTTTAATTTAAATAGTAAAAGCTTATTACTGAAACAAAATTACTTAATGCTGACAATGTAAACTTATATTCATAATAAACGTTTGCTATTGTCTGTGCAAAAATTTCATTCATATCCTTCTGTTCATTAAAATTTGAAATAATCTGAGCCTAAAAAAAATTCTGTCACTTTTACAGTTTGAAAAATTCCTTTACTTCTTACCTGCATAAATCGTAACGAATGAAATTTAATGAAGCCACTGTCTTTATTTGAAGCATACGTAAATGGAAATAGCTGAAAAAGTTGCAGTTTAAGAAGAATTTAAAGAAAAATTTTAACTGTTCGAAACATATTACATACTAATCATCATTTACTCAAATTAATCAATGAATTGTTCAGATACATAAAATTGTAACAAATTTAATTTTAAATTTGAAAATTCATACATATTTCGCTTCAGGACATTGTTTAAAAATCATTATGAAAATATCGACACCAATTTTCTGAATATTTTGACCGATAACCAACCAGGATTGCTTTAACAATTTAATATCTTCCTCGGAAAGATCTTTCAATTCTCTAGTCATATCTGACAAAATATTTTTAACATTTAAACTGAAATGATGATTAAAATCTCCAATAAGCCCGAAGCGATATGCGAGCAAAACAAATGAAGGCATAATATTAGCAGAAGTATAAACTTATGGAATAAATCAATTTTTTGAAGTTAGTAATAATATAGATCAGTATTAAAACGAATTTGCTAAAGTTTTATCAAATTAATTGTAAAGTTGAAAAAACAATTAAATTAATGATTGTTTTTGCAAAAAAAAAATTTTTTTCCATTAATTAACATTAATATCAGATATATTTTGTTTTGTTGAAAATGTTAGGAGAAAAAATACAAGATATCAAGAGAGACAGATTGGAATAAGTAAATAAGCAAAGTAAAAGAGTAAAATCAATCGTACAAACAATCACGATATCTCGAGAACGAATAAGAAAATTGTAATCGCAACATGTTGCATTCCTTTTGCAAATGATTCCATTTGAAAACATATTTAAATCAATCTCTAATTTTGTTCACAAATAAGCAGCTTAAAAATTAATGGTTTCATAAACGATCCAATTAGTATTGATGGAAAAATTAGTATTTCATCCAGTTCATCCATGCAGATCAGTTTATATTTGCTGTTTTTTTTTTGGACTTTAGCTACTTTTTTTGGGACTAGCAAGTTTAAAAATAATGTTATATAGCAAATAAATATCAATATATATGTCTTTGCAAAAAATATGGAAAGTAATTTTATATTATGCTTTCAAGTACAAATAAAAAATATTTGAGGAATTCAGAGGTCGATCAATAGCACTGCTGCAGTAGATGATGTGACAGACTAATGCGACAAATGTTATCAAACAAAACGAACATTATTCTGAGCTTGATTAGCAAAAGTAATTCCGATAATACCGATCCATTAGATATGAGAATGGAATGGCCAAGGCCAAGAGGACAAATACGAAATCAGTAAAAGAATTAGTATCATGAAGTTCACAATCAACGTTTAACTATCACTATTGCAAATACTCGGAAAACAACAAATGATAGTTCAAAGTAATTTAGATTCTTGTTCCTGTTTTCCTCCTTTACTTTTATCTTTTGTTATATTACGAGTATTTACTTCAAAACATAGAAGTTCAATTTTAAGAAAAAATTAACTAAAAAAAAATAAATTTAATTTCAGGACAAATTTGAATGGAATCAATGAAATGCCATTGCAAAAATTAATATTCTTAATAGCAGCAATTTTTTCCCATGCATTAAAGAAAATTTGATTTCTATTACAAAGTATCGTTTGTTGAGAGTACTACTATTTCCTCTGTGTGTATTTAATTTTTGAGTACTACTATTTCCTCTGTGTGTATTTTTAACTCAAATTTCAATTACTTCCCACATCTTTCTTTTTTCTTTAAAATATTTTCAAATTTCAAAAATGCTCTACATCGTCTTTCATTCTAGCAGCTTAAAGAAAGAGCAATAGAATTTTTACGGTAAAATTGAACATTTTCATAGCTCTTGGTCTTTTTCACTGCTCTTTCGTTGTAGCATTTATTGCAAAAGGAATAGCAGCAGGTTATACGATTCTTGGAATATGAGTCAAAAGGATATTTCAATCTATAATCAAATTTTCAAAAAGACTTAAGCATCTTTAATTTAATGAAACAAAATACGGGAAAACATGAGTGCTTTAAAAATTATTTTCAAGCTAAAATACAGTACTGATAGCTTAACGTGTTAGGAATCTTGGCTCTGATAATAAATATTTAGCTCGGTGAATAATTTTTTGCTAAGTGTACTTTTGTTGTCCTTTGAACTATTATTAGTTAAATGAAATGAAGTATTCCGTTAGTTAATTAATTAAAATATTTTGCGTTTTCTTTTGATTATTGCAAACTTTTTTTCTTTCCAATAATTTTTGGAATCAAAAGTAAAACTCAATCATCATCATAGTATTCAAAGAATAATTGTTGATTCGAAAATAATATTATTTCAAATTCTAATTAGAAAAATATAATATTAATTTTTTTCCTTAATAATTCTATTAACATGTAGACATCAAAGGGTATCAAATATCTGCAAGTAATTGAACCTGTCTTGTGAGCAGAATACTACTGAATGTCAAAATAAATGATTTGTAAAAAAAAGAGGGTAGACCACAGGTATTTAATTTGCACTAAAAATAACTTAACAAATTATCGATGATCCAATTAATTAATTGTTTATTTTAACCAATAATTAAAACTTGGAGTAAAGTAAGTATTTGGTCTCTCTTTTTTCAGCGTGGAAGTGGTATATTGTATTATTACGTTATTACATGAAGAACTCAATAAGGTAGGTAAATTCTAAAAAAAAAAATTTACATAAGAGAATGTAAATAGACTTTGCAATTTCGAACCACTGGCTTAGAATTGCTAAGGGCATGAATTATGAAAAAAGCGTAAAAGCAAAAGAAGCCAATTATAACCTGAAAAGATTAATTATAACATGCAAAAAATATTATTCGAAGTCGTTTTTTTCCAATTTGTCAAGTGAATTTAATCTAAGAATGTTAAAAATGCAAGCAAAATCTTTCATAGGAAAGTCTTGCAGGTAAGTCTTGCAGTTAGAAGTCTTATAGGTAATATTAAACCTGAAAATCTGAGAGAAAATTGTTGCAATAAAGCTCTTTGCAATTAGGATATATTGGAAAACGACTTTTATTCTTCTCCGATAAAATAGTAGAGTGTGAAGTGATAATTAACGCATGATAAATATAAAATGAACGCATTACTTAAATGCTAATTACGGCTTATTTATTTACATATTCATTTGTTTCTTGAATGAGAGAAGTTGAAGCATATCTATTTTATATGTAATTATAGAAATCAAAAAAAATAATAAAATTGAGACAATGAAAATAAAATACTTCATAATANTCTTTATTACTTCCATAAAAATAAATGAGAGATTTAATTTGTGGTACAAAAGAAAACGAAAAGAAGTCCCAACAATTCATGATTTGAAGTACAGTAGTGAAAGTATTGTTAATAGCAAATGACTGATGTATATATTATCAAGAGATGTTAAGTTGAAAATTCATAATCGTATTTATTATATTTTTTCTGGAAAGAAGAGATCGTTGAAAGGAATAAATGGGAAAGCTTTATTTTATACGAATTAAATCGTTTAAGCAAAAAAATGCATTTCAGCATGTATTAAATAACAATTAAAGAAAGTTATTTAATTATTAAACATAATTCCAACAACTGAATAATTAAAAATTCAATGTTGCATTATAATTCCAGCAGGCCATGAGCAACTAACTTCAGAAATAAATTTCCTAAGAACAGATCTTGTTGCGTTATGCTAGGGAATTTGATAATTAATTTAGCCTTAAAACATTGGGTCAGATTTCGAAGAAAGAAGCTTAATGAAATTATCTGGCAACAGAAAAGCCATAAAAAGTTCAACAAAGTATTGGAAATGTTTCATGTAGTGTTTAGATCCAGAAAAATATATGATATTGGGAGACAAAATTTAATTAACGAAAGATTTAATTAATGGAATTTAATCAATTTATCTATTGCAATTTATGAAGGAAATATGGATATATTTTAATGTGAAACATTTGAAAAACAGTAGGACAGGAAAGACTGATCAAAGTTAAAATTCTAGCATATTCAGATGATAAAGAAGCTTTCCGAAAAAAAAAAATTTGGATTAAGTCAGATTAAATGTACTATTTTCAAAATGATCTGTTAAAAAATCATGAGGATTCAGTGAATGCCATGGCACAAATCCTAACAGGCCACACAGTATAATTATTGTAAAGGTGTATCGAAGTGATATTGATGAGTGTCAAAAATTAAACTTGAGATGATCGGTTTCAGTAATTCTCTTCCTATTAAATGATTAATATTTCGATTGTGACAATGAATTAAGTTGAAAGTAAGAATGAATCACACTAAATTATTTCTGCCAATATTTCTTCTAACACATTGTTGACAAATATTGTGCAAGATTTTATCCACTTTAAACGATCATATGTCTTGCCCTGAATTTAGTCGGAGATATCTTGGCTATAAAATATCAGCTTGTTAACAGAACAGAAAAACAGTTTGAATGAGTAAAAATATATTAAACATTACATTTCAAAATTAAAGCCAGCAAGTAGAATTTGAGAAAAATACTAATTGGGAGGAAACATTAAAGACATAATGACTAAAACTTGTTGTGCATTTCATTCCAATTAAAGCAAAATAAAAACAAATACTAAAAAATTGAAACAAGCGAAAGGAAAATGAAAAGAAATGAAAAAAGAAAGAAATTGAACAGTTAACTTTATCCAAAAAAATTCCAGGATTATTGATTATCATTGCTAATTGTGTGCAGTACTTTAGGATATTTTTGGATCTTTGAAGATACTACTAAATATCGATCGTATGAATAATTGAAGAGAAAAACAAATGAAGTTAGACTTTTTGCAGTAGACAGAATGTAAACTTTCAATAATTTAAATTTAATTAAATCAACTTACAGCAACACATTGCTAATTAAATTTTAAAATCTATTATAGAAAAATTATCAATTTTATTAGATTCTTTTTTAGAATCAAAATTGGATTTTCGTTAATTTTTCCCAGCTTTTAAAATATTTTTCTGGTCTGTTAATGCATCGTATGATGTTGAAAAAAGATACAAAACAGGATGCAAATAGAAGCATACTGTAGTTAGTTGTTCAAACTGATACGACCCAATTTGTGAACATTGATTTTATGTCATGTTTAAGTAGCAAACATACTTTGTTCTGGGTGACCAAGGTGTGTTTTAATTGCGCAAAATTTGACCTTTAGTAGACCGTAATTTCTATATTTTATTCTCATCATTGTCGTTTATTGTTTTTCATTGTGTTTCAAATTTTTGTGTTGGGAATTTAGGATTATTTTTTTCCGTAGCTTTTTTTAGTTCGGCACTCATTGCAAATTAAGTTTTACTTGATAATTCGAATTTTCAATAGCCAAAAATGATACTTTTCCAATCCTATAAAAACTAAATCTTGTATACTGAAAAAAAACAACTCACAATATAGCTGCAAGAGTGTAAAAATATCATGAGATGATTACTTTACTTCGATATTACTTATATGGCTTTGTGAATTTTGAAGTCTGTTTGCAATTGCAAAGAAGTGTTTCAAGTGAGTGGAAGTGTGTGGGTGGGTGAGTTCATTATGTTCACTTTTTAATTTACATTTCCGGATATCAATTCCGGTTTACCGTATTTTTATATGGAATTGCTGAGAAAAGTTTATATGAATGATAATTTCTATTAATACGGCAATAGTATTTTAGTTCTCTCGTAATTATCGTTTATTATTTCATTGTATAAAAAAAAGTTTTTATTTGGAATTATTTTTTTTTCAGTTAAAATTTTTTCAAAAGGTAAGATGTATTCGAATTTATGCAATCTGATTCTTTCTTTTAATTATTATTTTCTTTTTGTAGAATTTTGAATTTTGAGATAAATTCGTATTGAATTACTATGATTAGCTGCTTGTTCCTTGTCCTCATCGTTCTTTTCTCGCTACTTCTTCTTGTTCTCATCCATTTCAGTGTTGTTCAGAGTTTTGAAGAAGAGCAATTTATATTGAATTGAGCAACAGATCAACAGATATTTTCTAGTTTACAAATTTTTCTGTTCCTTTGAATTTATCTCATAATTTTAGCATAAATTATGAACTTTACCCATAATTGTTTTTTTTTGTTTTTTTTTTCGACAAGATGAAATGAGAAATAGAATAGTGATATTAAAAAAATTAAAGAATTGATATATTGATAAGGTTGAAATATGAGTGTAAAATTATCAGAAAAGAATTCAAAAGTAAACGAAATAGTGCAATATTTTGGAAGCACCAAAGATTGGTGAATGTTACAATCTAATATATCATTTAAAATTATGGAAATGATTGGGTAGTTTTGTAACGATGTAACGTAGTATGATAATATTGATCGGTTGGGGTCAGGGAGAAATTTGTGTGTGAAGGAGGCAATAGTGATTGATAAATACTGCACTAATGATGTGGTCATTAGGATTAATAGCCATAACGATTAATAATTGAGGTTATTTCATTGTTGAAGTATTTAAGACTGTTTTGTTATTGGAGGAAAAATTAATGGTTTATATTTGATTAGAATGTTATATATGTGTGATAGGTAAGAATGAATTTTTTTTTTTTGTTATTGTTATTGTTGGATTTTGCAGGAAATTTTCAATTCAATTCAATTCTGAAAGGGTTCACTTTTTTTTTATGAGAAGCAGAAATGCAGTTGAGAGTTTTCCTTTTCCGTTGCATTGAATTGATAGCAATTGATGTCAGTGAGGAATTTTGCTGAGTAATTTTAGAATTTTTTTTCTAGAAATAAATCATCAACGAAAGCAAAAAAATAAGACACCACAGCAAAGATCACTTTGAGATTCTTTATTATTGAAGTAATCGCGATTATTTTATGCGCATTCAATGGTTAGTAGATTAGTATCGATTAGTACATTATTCTTTATTCATTAGATTCTCATTAAATAATGAATTTGATATAACAGTTCAATCCACCAATAATTATTGCAAATTCAATAAGATTATGTTGAGGTCTCAGTAATAAGCTTAATGATCATATTTGCTATTCTTAATAGTTACGATCATTATTGATTATTGTCGAAGAGTGTTTTATCAGAAAACGTAGTATATCATTATTTTTGATATAAAAGCATTATTAACAATAAGTGTATGCAGCTAAATGATCGTTGAATTAACAAAATGCAATGTAATAATAATAAATATGACAAGTTTATCTACAACAATCTAACAGATTAGATATCTACATAAATATCAGTAATATTAAATTGTGATTGAACAGCTTCAACAGCTTTTTCTTATAATTATTATTTTTGAAATATATGAATCATTTTTTTTGAACTGAAAAAAAAAAGAAAAACTGCAAAGCATCAGATGACAGGAATTATGCGAACAAATCCGTCGAACTGTTCCACGTTTGTAATTCATTCGACAGAGGTGTTTGTTACATTTCTTGCCATTCATTTTGATGCTTTCCGAATCATCAAATCTGAAAAGGAAGTTTCTCAGTTTTATTTTGGACCAAATTCCTAAGTTAATTTTTAGATTTGAATAAAAATTTGACTAGAATTTCAGGTGTAATGCGTCATTGCCAATGGGGGACATTCCAGAAGATGTGAAACTTGAACATTTGTTAGAGTTACGGGAGCAAATACGAGAGCAGATCGATCAACTTGATGCAGACAGTCCCCTGGATCCATCTAGTAGCATGCGAAAAATGTCAAAGTATCGTCATGCTTATAGACACCAAGTAGGAATCATAAAAAAAACCGAAAAACATCCTAATTCTTCCACAACAGATGGTTGCGCTAATGATAAGGGTGCAAAGACTGTCTTACTTCCGGACCATATGGAAAATGAAAGACATGATCAGCCCAGCTGTAGTGATTTGATGAAGAAATTGGATAAGAAAGATCATGGTAGTTGTGTTGTTCTGGATAACATGGCAACATATCATCAAAATTTGCGTCACTGTCCCCATCGACTTAAATTACTATTATCATCGGATGTAATTGGCACTGAAGATGGGTTAAAGAAATTAAGCGCACACTCGAAAACGGATGAAATAGTTCCAAACGAAGTACTGAAGGCTTGCACTACGAAGATTGATGACGTACTGGTATTATTTATTCACTTAATTCAACTCTTTTTTCGTCTTATGTCCGCGATAAGTACTATAACATAAAAGATAGTGATATAGAATATAGTAGCTAACATTTAGAAGACTGAAATTTTTTTTATTAAATCTGCGATGATATTTTGTAATGTGCTTTGGGATCCCTTAGAACTTCATCGTTTCTTTTTTTGTTTCTCCATTTGCTTTAACATTTTTAGAACAGTAGTCCCATTTTGTATCAGTTGTAAAATTTTTCATCCTAAATATCATGAAATTTATTGCTTTAAATGGAAAAGACAATAAAAGAAATCTCATTGAATACTTTAATAGGTTCAGTGGAAAATGAAACCGAAAAGATTTGCTTATTCTTATTATCGTTTCATTAGAAATCATCAGTAAGAAGCTTTATTTTATATCTTGCTATACTGAGTATACTTTTCCATGGCATTCGAAATCTTGTTCCCTTAACATTCAATGGAACATTATACAAAATATATTCATAAAAATGTCGCTGAAGTTTTCATGAATTACTCGTACAATTTATAGAAAAGTGAACGTCTGAATGCTTAAAGTAATTTATATAAATCAAGTGAAGACACAAACAGAAAAACAGATAAAAAGTATCAAACAGATTAGAAAACGTTTCGTCTATTATTCATTTTTGTCAAACATTTTGGGTCAGAATTTTAAAAAATTTATTATCTAGATCTCGAATTTAGAGTAGAATTTTTGTTCTTAATCATTTTTTCTCATCAATTTACTTTATTTTAATTCTTGATATTTGTTGATTTCGTCCTTTTTTCTCGAAGTATGAATTTCAGGATGGAGCAAGCCATGCTATTAGTCTCCAGACAGGAAACCTTAATAGTACCGAAAACAATTTTGCTATTTTTCCTGAAAAATTAGTGCCATTACCACCTCCACCGCCTCCACCTCCTCCACCATCGTTACCACCGCAACCACTGCAGCCTCAGTTTTTATCGATAGATGAAATGAGCTCAATAAATTATGAGAATGAGTTGTTGAAACAGCAACAATCGGAAGCGCCAGAAAAACGAAGTAGAAGTTTATCACGACCAGGTAAATATTCAATTTACTAGGCACTCTGATAAATTAAAATTATCCGGTAAATGTTTTGGTTATTATTGCTGCCAAAAATCAGGACTACCCAATCAATTATTCCTGTCAATTATCAGAGTTATCTGATTGTTGTTTCTTCACTTACTTAAATTATTGTTATTTTATTCAGCTCATGATATGGTCTGAGTGCTAAAATAGTCATTCTATTTACTAGTTAAAATATCGATGATTTAGGTATCCACTTTCTTTTGAAATATACTAATGTTAACTCGATTCTTGAAGAGATTATATAAAATTATTGCTTTTATGTTTCTACAATAATAATCATTATTTCTTTCTTACCATACTGATGTTAAAATTTTCAAAATGTTTGCAAAAAATAGTAAGTTAGATTAATTACTGTATGGAATTAATTTCTCTTCAGTTACTGAGATCTCTTTCAGCTGAAGACAGTGGTAGTGAGTTGAATGGAATAGACGGACGAAATAATAAGAGTGAGAAAGATGTCTTTCTATCGTGAGTTTTTTTAACATTGCTTAAGAATATATCATTTTTCAGCTCAATTACTGGGATTCTTTTTTACATTTCTGTTTTTCTTATTTTAGTTCCAAAAAATGTAGCATTTTTTGAAAGTTTTTACAGTGACGAAGATGAAAGTGAAGATATTGATATGTTGTTGGAGAAACCGGTCGAGGATGCTCAAACGGGTAAACTGATTATGCCAGAGGATGGTGAAGTACGGGAGAAAATAGTATTGGCTTGTCGTGGAACAGATTATTTCGACGTATTACCGGAAGGATGGGTAGAAGTAACTCACAGTAGTGGCCTACCAATTTATTTGGTTAGTTTTTGTCTGGGTGCTGCTATCGAATGTTTTATTAAATAACAAATTTTTATAGACTAATTCTTAAATGCATTTGTTTTCTTTCGTCTTATTTTTTCCTATATCTCTCATATTGTACTTTATAGTAGGAGAAAATAGTATCGTGGAACAGATTAGCACATCTGAATTATATAACGCATAGAGAAAGATTTAGCATGAATGTAGGGAAATTCTTAGTTATTTTGGTTAGCAGCCAAGTGCAGTTAATAAATTGAATTACAGACTTTAATAAGAGGAAAAGAGATTTATTTTTCTTGAAGTTATCTTATTTTTCAGCATAAATCTACACGGGTTTGTACATTCTCACGGCCTTACTTTATTGGTCCAGGTAGCGTTCGGCATCATAATGTGCCAGTTTCTGCTATACCATGCTTGCATCAACGACGGGTACTTAAAGAAATAGAAGAAAGTGCTGCAGCAAGTGCTGCTGCACTGCAAACTGCACTTTCCGAATCGGTTGGTATGCAGAGTAGTGATGGTGCAGTTGAAGATTCTGCATTAATTATGGCACGATTACAAGCGCCGGGTACAAAGGTTCAGGTAACCATATCAAAATTTGAAAAATTCCTTTGAAATTATGTTTCTGATATCAAACTGACTGTTACAAAGGATATAATTAGTTTTCCTTAACTCTAATAATAATGAAGTTTTTTTTGACTTCTTAAATCTTTTTGAATTAAATAGAAAAATGCTTACTTAGAAAAAGGGGTGCAAGAATGAAATCAATGGAAGTATCTGGAAAGTGAAGACAAAACTATGAAATTTTTTCCTTTTGTTTAAATACAAAAATTTTCCAAGATTCCAGACTGCTGAGGACTTCAAGGAGCGTCAGCTCGATGCAGAAGCATTACACAATTATGCGAAAGCTGTATTTAAATTCAAAAAAATCCAGGTAGTTTTCAATTTTAATGCAATTGCATATTATCAACAGTTTTACAATTCACTGTTAATACTTTCACTGTTTTACAATTCACTGTTAATACTATCTTTTAAGACATATCGATTCAATAAATGGGCTGCAACGCGTAATTTTCATCGGCAAAGGAAACTTGCCGAGGCTGGAAGACTTGGGAAAAATGCTTCGTCCATTGAACTTTCAGTTGGCCGTCCCGGTAAGAATTTGCCAAGATTACCGTTACACTGATTTGATTCGTGTGATCACTTCTTCAGTTTTCGTTTTTTTTTGTCCTCAGTTTTCGTTCATTGTTTAATAAGATGTCTAGTTAAAATTAGCTCCAATTTTACAAGGAAATTGATTTTTTTTTTCATTCGCAAAAAAAAATTTTCAATTAGAAAAGTGATTGAAAAAAATAAATTCTGTATTTTCAGAATTGATTGATAAAATATTTCATTTTTTATTCCATAATTATTTTTTAAAATTCTTGCTTCCATAATTGTAACGTCCATTGTAGTTTACTGTTGGAAAAAATTAGTTACATTTGAATTCTTACAGCATTACCTTCAAATGTGAAATTGATTACCGTGCCTGCATTGGAAGCCAATTTAAAACCACAGAATCGTGGATTTTTCCTTAATCCACAGGGGAAAACATCGGTCAGTGTATTGCATGAGTATGTGCAAAAAGTTTTGAAAAGTACGATCAATTATCATTTCTCAGAGACAAGGTAAGCATGGTTTAATGAAATGATTAATTTATAATGTTACGACAAACATTTGAATATTATCAATTAACAGCTAACAGCTTGAAGAGTTTTTGATGCTGATTTTCAATGGACATCCACCTAATACCCCTAATAGCTCATTCGTTTCTCATTTTTTTGTTGTTATTGTTGAAGAAAAACAAAGGGAGGAATTTTCATCCTCAGTGAAAGATGATTTGTATGTTTATCAGGAATTCATCAATGCCGTATGGATGTACAGCACGCCTGAAAATGAATTTGAATAACCGAGTACTTTGTGCAACAAGTGTCAAGGAGAAATTAATGCTTTTGCAAGAAAAACAGAGGCGGGAACAACGTTTACAAGAAAATGGAGAACAGCCAGGTTAATGTGTGGTGAAATGAGTTGAACAGATGAATATTCATAAAACTTTTTCTAAAAGGACAGAAAGGATGTTTGAATTTTATTATTTTTCCCAATGGATTAATAAGCTTAGTTTTCATATGAAATTTATTTGAAGGCTTGGGATTGAAAGATTGTAGAAGAAAAATATTAGTCGGAAGCTAAATTTTTGCCATATGAATTTTTTTTTTTAAACAGATACACTTGAGATTATATATCAGTTTAGCATAATCCATCTTTATTACTTTAATAATAGGTTATTAATAAATTATTCATTATTCGGTAAAAGTTATAAGAGATGGAAATTTATGGTTTATTATTTAGATGCTGATTTTGTGGTTCTTGGAACGGGTTGCGGTAATAGCAAGAAAACTGCTAAATTGGATGCCGCACGAAATGCTTTAAAAGTTTTGATACCGGATGTAGAATTTGACCCAGAGGGTATTGCTAGAAACGATAAGAAAGCGTGGGTCACTTTTCAATTTTGCATTTAGGAAGATATGTTAAAGATTTCAAAATGCATTTTATATTTGTTGGGGACGTATTTTTATGTATTTTTTTTATCTTTAGACATGATTTGATGTAGTTGGGCAATTTATTATACATCTTGACATCTTATTTCCATCCGCAATGATATAAAATGAAAAAAAAATATCTTAAGAAAGCAGCGAGTTAATAATTGCACCATTTTTATCCTATGTTGTATAAAGTTGACGAATAAATGCATATTCATTATATCATAAACGTATATTATCTTCATTTATGTTGTTATCGTTTTTTTTTTTTTTTTTTTTATGCAACACAGAACAAATTAGCGGTACTAATTTGCAGATTATCATTGCACTATTAACTAATATCCGAAATAGTTTTTTTTGTTGTTTTATATGAACTCTGAAAATATAAATTTGCAGATACTTGTTACTTCATATTTTTGTTCTCCTAATTCGAAATTCCAAGTTTTCAGGAACGATGATGCAGAAAGTGATAAAGAAGATGCGGTAGCTCTATTCGATATGTTGCCAATAGAGGATTCGCGAATATTCGATTTGTCTGCGAGAGCTGGTCAACCTTCACCATATTTATTACTTCAGGTTAAATTTAATTTTGACTTTAGGTAATTATGTATACTGTTGATCAGTGTTTTGCAAGCTTCCTTAGCGTTTAAAAGATTTAGCTGAATTTATTACGTTTTGAAAGTTTTTTAGTACGTTTAAACTATTCTTGAAGTTGAAGTTTGATGATTCTCCATGTTTTGTGCATTTCATGAATATGCAACTTCAAATTTTTCCATTTCTTCAAATGTAATTTTAATTTACACCGATCTTTTGAATTTCAGATATTTTCCAAATTTCGAATTTTTCTTTTTGCATTCTTACGAGACTTAAAATTCATTTATTCATTCTAAGATATTTTCTAAATTATTAGAATTATTTACTACTTAAAATTTACTGTATGACAAATCTGTATTAAATCTTTAAATATGATTCATCTTGTAAATCTTTGAATTCAATATTTCCTATTTTCTAAGATTTCCAATTTATTTTTAAAATTTTTTATATGCCATGAAATTTTAAGTTACAGTTTTTGGGATTTTCAGAGTCACAAATTTGGTGGTGATCTATCTTTAGTCTGATTATCTTACTAGTTATTATTGCATTTGTGTAAAAGTGATGTTATTAATATTTCAATAGATTGTATCATATGAATTTAGATTGTATCATATGAATTTTTCATTCGTAATGATCAGTTTGTTTCTTGTATTCTTTTTCCCTTGGCATTACAGCAAAAATTAAAAAATTTAGGAGTGCTTAAAACGAAATGCAGCATATGGCGATACGGAGATAAAGGTTCATTCTGTACGGGTGAAACATCAGCGTCATCAATTTGATATGGACGTCGGCAAACATCGCGTATCTGTTATATGTGCGAATAAACGTGAAGGTAAACAGAAAGCATCCCAAGCAATGCTCAAAAAATTGCATCCTAATGTTAGTACTGTTTATAAAAGTTGAAATTTTCCGTGAGACTTGGGAAACTGAGAATTTCAATTTTTAAGTCTTTAAGATTTAAAACGATTTAAATCGTTAGAATTATAATTTATCCATCTTCTTTACAAAAAATGAAATAACTAATATAAAACTCTCTTTCTATACCTGAAAATTATTCAGTTAGTTCCTTTGTTTGCATTAGCATTCAAAAAAATTATCACGTAATGCATCAATAGTCTCCACACAGGTGACAACGACTTTAAAGGCTATCGTGGAAAATCCTTATTTGTTTTCAGCAGTAAATCTTTATTACATGGATGAAATAAAATTCCAAATTTGATATTTAAGTTGCCAAATTAAGAAATATTTTAGGAAAGTTGAGATAATATAATATCATACGTACTTCAACTTCATGTTAGAAACCACTTATCAAATTTTGAAAGATCAGTTACTTTCATTTTGTAGGAAATAAATAAATTATAGGAGAATTTTGTTATCTTTTTACTTGATATTGTTTTGAACTCATTGGTCTGTTTCAAAAATCGAGTTCTTATAAAATCTGAAAATTTCGATTTTTAGTTTGACACATGGGGTTCTCTCATTCGCCTTTATGGACATGGAACGCAACAAAAACAGCAAGAAGCACGAAAAAGTCGACAGAGTATAATCAAGTTGCAAGGTGTTCATGTTTTATTTTACTCTAAAATGTAGTAATCGTTGTAGTAATCTTTTGTAATTTCTTTCTAAAATGTAGTAATCAAATTTCCTTTTTTAATTTTTTTAAATAATTCCTGATAGAATTCAAGGATTATTTGAAGATATCGATCTATTTGAAGAAGAAATTTTTATAAAATCTTGAAAAGATTCGAATTTAGAATTGATGGATTTCTTTTAGAATTTAGAGTCTAAACTTCATTATTATTTCTTACATTAATTTTTGTAGGAAATCGTACGAGGGAAAATTCAGCCCTGGAGCCGAATAATGCAATATTGGAGAAATTACGGATGGAAATGCTGAAGTTAGCGAAATCTAAGCAATCAATTGAGGCTTACAATGTGCTTGTACCGAAACGACCAAAACTATCCGCAACCAATGAACCAGTGGATGAGATACAGTCGGCTCAGGCTTCAGCCAGTTACACGGCTACACATTCCGATGCTTTGTCGGCTTTAAGAATTGATCTTTAATATAAGCCGCAATAAAATATTACGCAGTTTGCAAATTTTTATGATATTATTGACGAGACTATTTTATGTAATCTTAATGTTTTAATTTGTTTAGCACAAATTTCCATATTATTTCTGAAATTGGACAAGCAGAATTTTTAATTATCTATCGATCTAACACTTTTGATTCTATTTTATTACATTCCATGATTTTTTCTAATCTCGTGTTTTGGCAAGTTATTTTATTTTGGGAATTTTCTAGCTCCACTTTTACTGTTATTCCCTTGCTCTCTCATTTTGTTTTAAATTATTATGTTTTGACGTTTTTTTTAAACTGAAAAAGATAAGTTTTTCAAATCCGATTCATTTGGCTTTCGGAAAATTTTAATTTAATTTCTGCAACCATTTTATTTTTCTATCGAGTTCAGCTTTTTATTTTATCGAATTCAACCGACAAAAGGAGATACTTGTACGTATTTAGCGTGTAATTGTTTAGCGAAGATGATAATTTACTGTATCTGCCAATAGATCTCCTTTTTCGGATTTTGGAATCGCGTACTGAAGTTTGGAAACCGCAGTGAAAGTTTCCGCTAAGTGCAATAGATACAGCCCCTTTTTATTGCATATTTATAAGTATCAGCGATTCTCTTCCCTTCCTTTTTATTTGATAGAAGCTTTACTGAGCTTCATAATTTTAGCCGATTAACAAAATGATGTAATTTGAGAAATGGGAAGATGAAGCATAGCGTTGTTACAGATATTTTCGTGTATTCTTTTACAGATATTAAAGTTGAAAGTTAAAATCGAGATTTTCAATGGATGTCGTGACTCCAAAAAAAATAATTTATTAAATAGGTATTCGATAACTTGTTTCCTTCAATTAGCTTTTACTAAGGAATTAATAAAAAAGAAAAAAATTAATTAGCAAACCGCAGAATATCAGGAACTTACGACTTACAAAAGTGAGCGGAAGTTTCCATATTTCAATTACAACTTTAAATGATGTCTCTGAAAAGTTGCGTTTTGTTGTCTGATTGTAATTATTTGCAGTAGTTTTGGGTCGATTTTGTTTGCTCATACAAATAAAATTCTAATTTGCTAAAATGTTTGTGTTAATTTTTAACTAGTGTAGCATTACGTTATCGACTTATAATGACATGGAATTTTATGCTTTTCAAAAATGCAAGGTGTTTACGTCCAAGTTCCAAAGCTATTAGACTTGGACTAGTCTTTTTTCCTCATTATGGCATAGTGAAGATTAGTGAAATAGAGGCAGACTTCTCTGGTGATTTGTTTTTAACAAATGTAAAGTAGCACAAAATTGTTAATGTTAAATTTTAACAATTAGTGAACAATGGTTATAAGTGTTATATAAATTACTTTATCGAATAAAAAACAGTTGAGGAATTTCGAGCTTTAATTTATCATTAATGAAATATTTCGAAATTGGCTGAGTAAAATTAATATACGGTATTGGATTATGTATTTATATTATATACAGAAGAGATAGAAATTGCAATTGTAAAATAAGGGAAAAATTTTATCAGTGAGGAATTTTTCATAGTTGTTAAATAGTAGAAAATATCCAAGCTGATTATTTTCTTTCATTTCTTTTCTAAAAAAAAAAAGAAAAAGAAAGGTAGGAAATTAAATCATTATCTTTTTTCCTTTCCCGTTTTCTTTCCTTTTTCCATTTTCTTTTCCTTTTCCGTTTTCGTTGCCTTTTCCGTTTTCTTTACCTTTTCCGTTTTCGTTGCCTTTTCTGTTTTCTTCACCTTTTCCGTTTTCGTTGCCTTTTCCGTTTTCTTTGCCTTTTCCGTTTTCTTTTCTTTTTCCGTCTTCTCTTTTTTCCCGTTTTCTTTTCCTTTTTCATTTTAATTTCATTTTTCGAAGAAAAAAATTCAAATAAAGCAATCAACTTTCTATTATATATAAAAAAAGAATTGAATATATATATATATACATATATATGAATGTATATATACATATCTAATTCTTTCATTTCTTTTTATTTATATATATTACTTTAATAAATATTTACACACATGTACACAGACACAGACACACACACACACACACAGACACCATTCATTTTCAATATTAGGAAAATACGAAAGAAGAAATGAGATGTATTGTTGCATTCTATTCATTGTCTTACTTTACCCTTTCATTGAATTACCTGTAAATACTGTAAAAACTTTCTGCTAACCATTGTTTTACATTAATAGGAAAATTGTTTTCCTTCAATGTTATTAGTTAGTTATCAATTTTAGCAGAAAGTTTTTTACAGTATCTTATATATGACAATTAAAATTTTCAAATATTATGAATGCAATTGAATTCTTTTATCATTGCTTATTGTCATGAAATGAAAAGAAGCTTATATGAATGAGAAAAATTTTAACGAGAAAATCTTTGTTTGAAATTAATTCTCAGTTTTCAAATTAACTATTCAATCATAATTAATTGGATGATAATTAATATTTCGTGCTATACTTGTTAACTGCTAATTATATAGCCGTCAGCATCAGTAATTATTACTATTTCATCTGATTCATTTCCTCACTTTTTCTTTACTCGTTGTTGCCATATTGTGAAGTATTTTTAAATTTTGATATTTCACAATATCAAAGATTTGAATTTCTTTTCACACTTTAAAATTTACCTTTAAAATATTATAAGCATTTAGCTTAACATGTCACATTGACATTCATTCATGTCACATTGTATCAAGTAAGCTAACTTTTCAAGTCTGTCTATTACTAAAACAAAGAAGTGGTTAAAGGTGTTTGGCTGTGAAGTGAATTTTGACATTATGACATTATACTACTAATTCATTGTTATTTAAATAAAACTGTTGATCTAAACATAATATTTTTGATCTAAATATAATATTTTTGATCTAAACAAGTGAAATAGCTATGAATAGTTATGCATTACCGTGCAATGATGATATTTATATTAGAAATGCACTGGCAGTTATAGCCATAAAGTTTTATTTTAATGCGTTTTTTAAAATTTGGACCTTTCTCTATTTCCTAACCCTATATTTTCAATGTTTGCCTGAATACCAACCGCAACAATTACTCTATTTCTTATTTTTGCTGCATCTTTAAACTCTTGCAATCGGAGTAGACTTAACTCATTTATGTGACCAAACTTAATTATCTCAATATCATGAGAAGAATAGTTGCCATTTTTATCAAATCCGATATATCCGATTATATGATTACTTTGCAATAATAGTCAATCCAATCCCTCAATGCTTGCACACTGATATTGTTTATCGTGTTTTTTTTTTTTTTTTCTATGTATGGCTGCTATGAAGGAGACATTATAAATAAGACAGCATTTTTCTTTTTTTTATAAATAAAAATTTTCGATTATAAAATATAACTTTATCAGTGAGGCATTTAAATTTTTTTTTGTGTGTGTTTTTTTTTTTTCAAATATCAAAACTCGAAAATTCTTCGTTTCCTTTATTGTTTTTGAATGGAAAAATGTATAATGAGGGAGAGGAGGAAAAAGATTGACTTTGAAGATGAAGTGAATGTGTGCATGGGATAGGGAAATAAGAATAAGAAAGAAAGTGAAATATGAAGTTGTAGATGAGGTTGATGTGGAAGGAGGAGGAGGAGGAGAGATTGGGAGGAGGAAGATGTGGGTGGGCAGGGAGTGAAAAATTTTAGGAATAAATTTATAAAAAGCAATTACTACTATTGGAGGATGAGAAATCTGTGAAATAAATGCATTGTTTTGTATATATGCCAAAAGACAGGTGGCATTTTTTTCTCATTTCATTTCTGCTTTATTTTTTTCTTAAGTTTAAAGAATGCTAATGTCGCGAATATTTTTGAAAGTTGTCGAGCTAATAATAATTATACATAAGCTAGCTAATTAACTGCCATTTATCCATCCATTTATCGCTTACCTAATAGATATTGCATTTTCAAAATAATTGCATATCCTCTATGCATTTAACGATTTTTTCGAATATATGTGTGAAATGTTTGTTTACAAGCAATTGCACGAATAATTTTATTTAAAAATCAAAAACAACACCAATAAAGCTTTATCTTTTCTGTTTTCTTTCTACTAGTGATTACTGAATTTACGATTTGCACTTTTCTTACTTTGTTGAAATATCGCTGAGAAAGCAGCAAAGGTAACAACAGCAGTTGTGTGCAGTACGAAGAAAGAGCTTGTAAAAACCAAGCAATCTATAAAGTATATTGAGAAGAGTAATAGACGGTGGGTGATGATTGGTTTCACAGTTGTGGTTGTATTATTTCTTTTAGACCTGTTAAAAATCATTAATCAGTTTGGATGAAATAATTTAATCTATTACTGTTATGCTTCCAATTTTCTAAATCAAATTTCCTTTATTTAAATTAAATTGGAAAAAGAACATAAAATGACATTTCAATTGAATAATATATTGTTTTGATGATTTTGTTTGCACGTTAAATTTAAAGGTAAATGAGAATAGTGAAGTAGCAACAATTCTTGCTTACACTTATTTGATATAAGAAAAAGATTAAAAATTCTAACAATCTATTTAATTAAAATAATTTTAACGAAATTTTGAAAAAGTTCATTAAAATTTTGGTCATCGTCCTCTCATTTCTTGCTTCCAATTCTTTACAGTTTTCTTGCTTTGATTCTACATCACTTTCACTTTTTGTTTAATGCTTCATTCAGTGATATTCTGGAAGTTCTTAACTTTTTTCTATCATTTTTTCTCACTTTTTCTTTTGTCTTTTTTTTTAAATTTCATTAATTTGTGGTTAATGAAAAAAAAAAAATTATTTGTAACAGCTATTGCAAAAATTCAAGAAAAATGATTGGTATGATTTGATCAATAATTAATAAACACTGAAGCAGTCAATTAACTGTATAGATAACAGCTGTTGAGAAAGTAATTGTTATGGAAAACTTCATTCATTCATCTCAATTTTTTTGTTAATTACCTAGAGTTGTAACAATCGATGTTGTCAATAATGCTAATGATGATGGTGATAATGAAATTAATTTTTTCTGCACTCGAATAATTTGTATCCTCACACTTATCGCCTTTGTTTATAACTTTAAACTTTTATTTATAACTTTGTCTTTTTCCTTTTCATTAATAAAACTATCTCCACAGCTATTTGTAATTAAAAAAGATTAGAGAATTGAATTCGAAATTTTTTAATTGCCTAGAAAATGTTGGCTTTTTTTGGCTTTTATTTTACTGTAATAACAAATGTCATTAGAATGTCTGTTTTTGTTCTTAAATAACAACGTTTAGATTTAATTATTGTAATCAACTGCCGATTTTATTTTATTTTAAGCATATGACTTCGAGATCACTATTTTCATCAGTGGATAGAAAAAATCACGTTATTTGCTAGCCAGGAGAAAAAACTGTTGTGGCATGCAAGATAAAATTCATTTTTTTGAAAAATTTGTAAATTTCGCTTAAATTTTTTTATTTTGTTTTTGAAAATTCATATTTGAAAATTCGTTGCATATTATTATTGATTTAAGGAATCTAGAAACTTTCTTAAAAAAACTTCCCTATTTTTTCTCTTTCAACTACCTTAATGGAAGAGAGTTATTAAAAATTTTAAAAAAAGAAAGTTTGTATATGTCAGAATGGTTGAGTAATAGAATGGTTGGTTCAGATGAGTGCTTGAAGCCATTTGTTTTATTCTTTTTATACGTATTTTGAAAAATGAACTCTAAAGATAAAGAACTTTTCGTCCGATCTGACTTTCGCTTTCCAACAAAAAAATTGAAAAACAATGTTCCAATTTTTTTTTTCAATTTTTCTGCAATCGAAATAAAATTTATATAGCGAAAACAATCGTTCCATTTTCGTGCTTTTTTTTCTCATGTTCTCTAAGATTACGTTTTCCAGATTACATTTTTAAATAAATATAATTTTATCTCAAATGACAAGTACATTTAGCCGCTTAATTTTAAACTCACTGTCGCCATAGTTTCATACTATGTAATCAAAACATTACTCAAATAATTTATATGATTCTTTTATCTTTTCAAAATCAACATTCCAAATCAATTTTTAAACAATTCGCTTCATAAAATTTGATACTTTTGAACACAATGGGAGGCTATTATGCTTTTTTGATTATCACAATATTTCGCTTCACTTTTCTTCACTATTTCAATTTTCAGTGTTGTTTAAAAGAAAAAGAAAAGATGAGAAATTATTGTTTCAAATAGTTGCAGTTAGAAATTACAAAAAATTTAATTAAAAATTAAAGCTTATTTCAATTGCCTATTATTTGCTTATCGGTTGAAGTAAAACAGTAAGAAATAACTTTTGACTTTTTTTGGGAGATTAATTTTAGTGCGCCCATCAATACAAATAAATATGATGGCGAAAAGTTCTTCAGAACAAATTATCAAATAACGAAATTGTTTAATTAACTTAATGAGCAAAAAAATGTTCAATTTTTTATCTATTTGTTGCAATGCATTTATAAAAGTATTGAAATGATGAGAGAGAACTGCTTCTTTTATAACCACTCATTTATTTTACTAATGATGGATATAATTGCAGACAGGCGGAAATAATCGTCGGCAATACGACTCATTATTTTCTTCTGATTTTTAAGCTTGCTAAATTTCTAATTTTCTTTTTCTAACAAAATTCTACCAATTTTTTAAAATATTTCATTTTTTTTTTTTTTTGAAATTACTTTTTTAAATATTTTTTCTAAAACAGAAATAGTTTACCTCTTAAAAGTTAAAGAGAAGACGAATGATGATGAAAAGCAGGGCCTAGTGATTAAAGAGACTGAGAAATACGTAAGTGTTGGAATTGTTGAAATTCAATGAAAAGGATATCACATGATTTATAATCAATGATACAACGCTTTCATTGTTTCTTTCACATTCATACATTCCTACACTAATGATTGAATAACAACAAAATTGATACCATAACATATTAAATTTCATTTCTTATCACAGGCAGACAATAAACTAAATCAATCGATCGATTAGGAACAGATGTATGGTTAGTTGATCGATGGCGGATAGATATATAAAGCTGACAAACGGCGTTCAAAGAACGATGTACATCAATTTCAAAGTTTTATTTTTTTAAATTAATTTAGTTAGGAAATACATTTTGAATCTTTTACAATAAATAGTGTATAGCAGTTTTGTTGTATTCTTATCATATGTATAAATTGAATGAAAGAAAATTATTCGTATTCCGATCTATTTGTATGAGAGTATTCAGGAAAAATTTCGAGCAGATGCCATTAGAAGTTTTTGTTATTCTCTCTCACTTTAAACGATTATTATGATAATAGTGACAGTAATGCGATACGTTGAATGACTCTGGTAATGACAGATGATAGTGATGGCTGTCGCGCCATTAGTCACAGACGGCATGTTCAGTAAGCATTTGATCCAACAAAAATTACCATCAGGAAATGATGCTGATCATAGGTCAAGTAGAATTTTCCCTGACAACCACATCCACAGGCATATACACCGATCATCGGGGCGACAAAAGGGAAAAAAACGACATTTGGGCAACGGCGCCAAATTATGATAAACCTCTGTAGAGAGGAATTGTACGTTATAGACGCATCTATATATATATATATATATGCACAAATATTTTACGTAGAATGGGACATTTTATACTTTTCTTCCTTTTCTTCCACTTCATACTACTGCTCTGCTATCTTTTCTTTGAAATAATTCCAAAAGATACCTATAAATTAAATTTTAATAGCTCGGCATTCCTTTAAGTCGTTTGTTATTGATAAACTTTATGATTACCTTTGCTTCTGTAAAGTTACTATCAAATAGTGAAGATATGAATCAAATTAGAAGATCATTAAGAGGGTATAGTTTATATTAGAAAATTTATCATAGTTAGTCATAGAGTTCAATTAATTAGTTAATTACTTCAATTCATTTAATCCTTTTCATTGCTCTATGATTATCCTGAAAGTTACTTCAACTGATTTATCAATTTTATCGCAAATATTTGAACAAAATTTCTATAGAAAGAATATGATTAATCAGTATAGTTTTTAAACAAGAATAAGTGAAAACTTGCACAATTAGGAACAATCAGTAATGGAGTGAAATTCATTTAATAATAAAATTTGATTTGTGCAATGTTTAAGATATTGTTACACACTCACTGATCTCTTTCAATCGATAATTATTAGAAGAAATGGATTTTTCAAAGAAATATTTAAACTTTTTTCCACTACACTTGGACTCATAATTTTATTTTTTTTTTTGCTTTTTTAGTTTTGTAATCTGAAAAAGATATCGGAAATAGTAAATAAAATATATCGAATTTTTGACTAATCAATAATATCTCCTCCTTTAATCCTATATTAAGTGAATTTGAAGGAAGAAAAAAATACAACGAAATTTGATAGAAAATTTGAAGATTATATTGCTAGGTTTGAAAAATGATACACTTATGAAAAATATGTACACATACACACAGATACTCACATACATTACACAACACACACATACGCTCACCACACGTATGGTACATACGCAGACCTTTCGCTTAATTCCACGTATGTGCACGAAAGCTATATTTTACTTAAACTGTACTTATTCCATATTTATTTATTTATTTATCGATATGAATGCTGTGCTAGAAAGAAGAACTGATTTTATAATAAAAGTTTATATATAAATGTGGCATTTCTACTGACAAATATCCAGAAATGCAATGAATCGTTGATTCCGATTTTCACAAATTTAGCCATTTTAACAAATATAATTATCCGGAAAAACAATGAATCATTGATTCCTACATTCACAAATTTGGCTATTTCTACTAACAAATATAACTATCCGGAAAAACAATGAATCGTTGATTCCTACATTCACGAATTTGGCCAATAACTATCCAGAAATGCAATGAATCTTTGATTCCAATATTCATAAATATGGCCATTTCTACTGACAAATATAACTATCCGAAAAAACAACGAATTGTTGATTCCAATTTTCGACAAACTTCTTTTTTCTTTTTTTTTTCCTCTTTTCATCCATACTGTGAATATAGGAAGTTTTACTTTGTTTAGTTTGTATTATTTTGTTTGGAAACAAATGAAATCTTGTAATTCACGAATAGTAACAAATTGAAAATTATCTATATAAATAGAAATAACAGTCTACTAACTTTAATGAATGAAGTAGAGACGTGGAATGGATACGATTTTGAGCTTTAACCCTCTTCTTTTAAAATCTTGATGTTAACAGATAAAGATGCGTGAAATAAACATTTAAAAAAAAAATAAAATCCAAATTTTAAGAAGCAAGTGATCTTACTAGACTAGAATTAACCTTCATCAGGAATGAAACATCCTTACCTTTATTGTTCATAATATCGGATACTTATCTGATTGAGCATTTGAATAATTCGATGGTTAAATAAATAATATTTTGTAGTTCGTAACTTTTCTTCAAATCTTTTTAAATGAGTGCATTCAATGAAAAATCCTCTTTAGTAGATTTCCTAAACACAAATTTTTTCTCAGGTAATTATTAATAATTAATGACTTTTGAAATTTATTACCTAAATGATTTTATGTTTAATTTTGATCAAAAAATATGCTTGCTAATCTTTTATCGTACTAAAATTAAAATATGACGAGTAATTAAATATGCATCTCATAGTAATTAGCAATTAACAATCTGTAACAATTTAACTTTCTAAAGTGGGAATATTGATACAATCTATGCAGTTAGATTAATTTCGTGGGAGAGAGGAGGAGAATATTGTAGGATAATATGTTGCTTAGAAATTTTGATTAGTATCGCATGTCAAAGGAAATTAAATGAGAACGGTGATTATGGTCAATTTGGCATTGGGAAATTGTGAGAACGTTGACAGAAATTTTAATAGTCTGCCTGAATCCATTCAATGGGAGATCATTTTGCAAAATTGAATCTATTCATTCTTTTAGACTATCCTAATAATAATTTTTTTTTTTATTTTTGATGATGAAAATGATGAAAAAAGATGAAAATAAAAAATTATCTCAGGTTATTATCTAGAAAATTATCCTAGTTTATCCTAAAAACTCTTTCATGTCTTCAGTATGAACGATGCGTTATATTGGAATGTAAAAAAATATGCATATTAATTATAGTATAGTTGATAGGATTTAATTAATTGAAATTCTTCTTTGATATTTTGACCAATTAATAATAAGACAATTTGGATCTGTATTACGCACTGTTTTAATTTTCATCAATTCATTAATGATTATTTTGCAGCTATGTTGCAAATGTATTATTTAAATGAATTTTGAAATCACAAAATTGCATTTAAATACTTTTTTGATTTCATTTTTTTATTTTGTTGGTAAGTTTTCTTTCTAAAAATTTCAACTCAGCTTTCTGGATAGTGTTATACCATGTTTCCGAATCAATATCATACCATGTTTCCGGATTAGTATCGTACCGCGTTTCTGGAATAGTATCATACCATGTTTCAGTAATGCTGAAGATTTTCAGTAATACTAAAATAAGAGTAATTAATGAAATTACCATAATTCAAGTTTTGGAGAATATAACATCATATTTGAAATGAATATTCAACTTATTTTAATTTCTGCATTTATTGTTATTATTTCGCTTTTTGCTTTCTTTTGCTTATATGACACTTTTTCATTTGCTTTACTTTTAATGCTTCAACGAGGATCGTACGATCGATGACAATTAGAAATCTTTGATATGTCTTTTTACCTTTTGATTACCAATCACTGTCACTCAGATTAAAAGAGTTATAATCGGATTGTTATGAGAGTATAGAAGTGCAACTTTCTAACTGTTAAATAAATATCATTTCTTTTTCAATTAATTATTACGATATGACAAATCTTAAGGATAAAGAATGTGTGTAGGAGAAAAATGTATTTTCAGTAAACGATAACTAATCAATCAGCAGAAATCAGTATAGCACTATACTGTAATAGTTATCATTATTGTTGTATTAATATTATGAATACTAATTATTTCGTCTTAATTTTGCTAAAAAATTATCTGTAAAACTTTAGATCTTAGGAATCTCAAGAATACTTAAAAATCTTAAGAAATGGATGAAGTATGAAAACACTTCCAATGCATAACGAATTTGCGATAATTTCATTTGCAGCTTAAAAGTACGAAATGAATGAATAGACGAAACGATCGGTTGTCGTAAACTTTCCATTGTGTAATTAATGTATTTCATTAATTTCAAAAAAATGCCATTTTAATTACTTAATTTTAATCGCATCCTATATTTTGCTGCCATTATGGCATCCTTTTATTTATGCAAGATTGTTTTATGGTCCCACCATGCATTCATTGTAGAAGGAAAATTGGAAAATCTTCCGATATTTGATAAGCGTTAGGCTACTTGTCTTTCTAGGCTTAAGATATCCTTAGACTTGGACATTTAACATTTTAAATAACAGACGATTCGAATTTTTTCCTTATAATACGAGCAAACAAAAAAAATTGCATCCAATGAATGATATAATTTTTCTTTCTTTTATTTTATAGGATACTGTAGATCCATTAAAAGCTGTAGTTTATGGTTTGAAAAAATATTTCTCCACTCCTTTCTAATTTATTCACATAAGTTCAAAAACGATCGCCAAAAAAAAAATTCGAATTATTCAAAAATTTAAATTAATCATTGACGGGAATATTTTTTCAAATGTTATCATTACTTTTTGATAATTCGAAGAGTTACTTTGATCGATCGCAAATTTCATTTCATTAATCATTAATTAGTTACTGCGATCATCAATTATCATTTGCTGCTGTTATCGATATTGTAATCATTGTTATGAACGTTTTGTAAACAACAAAAAATGGAACAAAAATTGTTTGTCATGATTTTGATTGTATCGAATATTTATGATAACGATTCTTTTTTTCTGATCTAGAACTAAAACGAAAAACAGAAAGATCAATAAAGCGGTTTCTTTTCGTCATTTTCTAGATCATTCTCATCATTAGTCCTGTGATTTTTCAATATTATTGTTTCTAAAGATAAAATTTGGGACCAAACTAATTAGTTTTAATCTAAGCCCTAGTAATTAATAAAACACCTAATCTAAGTCCTAATAATTAATTAAACGTCTTACTAGAGAAATATAAGGAATAATGATAAAAATAAAGAGGATAGAAAGTAAAAAAGAAAAGTCACCGATACAGCATTTTACATCCAGAAGTCGAGTTTTAGCTTTGCTTCATTATCTGACTTTCAATTGCAGTAGCATAAGTTAATTTGAATGTCACAATCTCCTTATCATCGTTAAAGTCAGAATTGATGGAAATGATTTTATCATTTCTAATCATAAATAATAAGAGAAACAGAAGGGGAAGAAAAAGAAAGCGAAGAAATTGTTTTCCCTGCTTTCTTCATAAAACTTTAGCCGAAATATTTTTGTGTTTATTCGCCTCTCGAAAAGCGGCGATGATTACATTTGAGAGAAGATTCGAAGAGTACTTTAATTTTAAAGAAATGAATGGGATTGAAGGATTGTTGCGCCTTGTTATGAACCACTAAATTTTTAATGCAATATTGCTTATTCATTAATTCATTCATTCACTCCGTTCCGTTTTAATCCATTGATTTACATTCCATTTCATTTCATTACTATTCCATTTTATTACTACTTCATTTCATTTAATTTCATTTCATTCCCTCCAATCCATTACCATCCACTCCACTATAATTTCATTCCATTCCACTTCATTACCATTCCATTCCACTACAATTTCATTCCTTTTCATTACCATCAAATTTCAATTCCATTCATGCAATTCCATTCCATTTTAATCCACTGAATGACATTACATTCCAGTTTATTCTATTTCGTGCCACTAATTCAACAATACTTGTATGAAGAGAACTCTTCAGTTTTTATAAATTGATGTGTCTTATTTTAAAATTTTACAAGTTTTCGTTCCACTTTTGAAGTACCTTTTTGAGTAATTTCTTTAGTAATCCTTCAGTTTTTTTCCATTTTCCATTGAATAGAAATTGGCAAATGTCCCTTCCTACAATTTGGGAACTTTTCATTGTCTCTAAGTTTTATTAAATGAACATTTTGAAGTACTTATTGCACATGCTTTCTAGCATATATCAACAAGCATTTGCTCAACTAATACTTGTCATCGATTCTTACAGATTAGATGAAATTAAGGCACATCATGTAACATAAAGTGTTTGGGCCATTACAAACCCAAATTGACCTTTTCAGATATGAATTTTCCAATAGTTGCCCATATTTTCATGCTTAAGCAACATTGTGCAGTTTGAGATTTAGCTTCATATTGCTGGAGCAGAAAATGAAGTTACTGATCAACTAATGCTAAAAAATAGCAATATTGATTGATTTCACAAATTCTGTTTACTTTTTCTTTTTTGGTATTTTTGAGAATTATTTTTGTAACGAAATAAGTTCTTTTTTTTGTTTTAATCATAATAGCTTATTGTAAAAATGATGAAATCATTTCAAATTTTAATTTCTTTTCAATTTTTTTTTTGTCATTTTGTCAAATCTCGGAATTAAATATTTCAATGGAATTTTCTATTTTGAATTCGTTTTCTAACTTTGCACGAATTGATTTGGGGAAAAGAAGTGAAGATATTTGATTTTTATTTGAAAAAAATTATTTTTTCTTAGAAAAAAAAACGAAATGAATCACAGAATTAATTAAATTCAAATATCATCCGGAAAAAGCATCGCTGTTTTCATTTAACTTGTTTGAACTAACCGAACTTCTGTGTAACACAACACAAATTGTGATAGTAAGCAAAGAGAAAAACGATTTATTGAATGACTTTTGGCTCCACAAAGTCGCCATTCTTCACTTAGCTTGAACACTTTCCGTCTTTGAACACATTCTTAACTTATACTTAACATTTACATATAGCTAAGTAAATATACTTATGGAATACATATATAGAATGCATACATATTCAAATAGTGTATTAGACACATTCATTACTTATACTTAACGTTTATAAATAACTAAATAAACATAGATATGCAATACATGAAGAAATTTTAAACAGTGTAATTAACGATAGCTTAAAGTAGTGAAATTGCTTTTAGCATTCTTTTTATTACTTCGATAGATAGATTCAGTTCATAAATGTTGGTGATGAAGAAAGCAGTTGTTTTATTTCAACATTGCTGTTTATTTCTCTGCTTATTATGCTATTCAATTTCTGTAAAACTTCAAAATTATAGTAACTTGATCGATTTAAATCCTATCTTTAATTCATACATTTATTTCTTGTTTTTATTATTCAGTGTTAATCTATTCGATGCGTTTAAAGTTTTTATGATTGGTAAATTGGCTGATAAAATTTCTTAAGAACTAATTTCATTGTTGATTTCATCACTGAAGTATGTATTTATCATGTCAAAACAAATTGACTCGTATAATAAATTTTTACGATACGTGAGCGCATGAAGTATTAACGATGCATAAAACTTGGATAGCACATTAGAAATTATGATGAATTAAAAAGGGAATGATATAAATGAATTTCGTTGACAAGTTAAGAGGATATCATTAGATGAATAATTTTATTTAACAATTTGACAAATTCAATAACGTAATTGGCATAAAATATAGATAGATTTGTTTTTTCTTCATCTCTTTTAATTATATTTTATCAAATGAATTGAAAAATATTTTATTTATGCTTGGCTGATTTATTTAATAAAATACGAAAAAATTAGAATCCATTTAAAATAAATCGGAAATAAATCGGAATTAAAAGCTTAATTACTCATTATTCGTACGAGCAATTTGCTGCAATCTTTTTACCCTAATCTAACACAAATGCATGGGAATGAGAAATTAATTGGATAAGCATTTTTGCCGCCTGTTTATTTGTCTTTTTAATTATTTTACAAATGATAGCTAAAATTACCTGTTTATTTGAAACAAAAAAAAAAAACGACACGTGGATTTGAGTTTGACGAGAGTGAACTTGTTCGAAAGAGAACAGAATGAAATGGCGAGAAGTGTTGGAAGAGGAATTTAACGAATAAATTATTAGCAGTTGTTTGCTTCTTCTTCCTTCCTTCCTTCCTTACTTTCCCCTTCTAGCATTTCATTTCAATTGAAAAAGAATGGAGAGGCGAAAGAAGAGGAAGAGGAGGAAAAGTTACAAGGAGAAAAAGAAATAATGTGTAAATATGAATTAGATTTCATTTTTTCTTATTTTTTTTTTTACTTTTTTCATAATTTAAGTAATTAGCAAACTTTTCTTTGTTCAAGTAATAATTAATTAATTATTGGTAAATTTTTTCTTACAAAATGAAAATAGCACAAGGCAAAAGTATTAGAATTAGAATAACAGAATCTATAAAAATAATTTAATAGAATATATATATAGAATTAGAATATGTATAAAATACAAAAATTGTAGGATTTGTTGCACTGAAAAAAAGTGAATATATTATTTATGTACTTGGTTACTTTGTTTTCCTCTAATGAATATCATTCTTTGATTCATTGTAAAAATTACTTAATGGTAATATAAACATAAGATGTTTATAATATAACATGACGAAAATTTCTTATTTCGAAAATTTCAATTCATATTTTATTCGTGGTCTTTTTTGTGCTCCTAAAATTTTGCTCAATCTTTTTTCAAAAAATTTTTTTACAATTTTCTTTTACATTTTTTTATGACTTTACACTGGGGAATTCCGACAAGTTAATAAATTTGAAACTTGTCAAATTGTCAAATTCAAAAAGGAACCTATGACAATTGGTATAAATTGAAAGTAATGTTAAGTACAGGTATGGATTTACATCTTTTATGATTGCCGCACTTCTTTTTTCATCGAAGTTTGTTCTACTCAGTGCCTAACTAGCTTTTATTCCTGTAAAGTTAAGTTTTTTTCTTGGCTCTCTTCGAAATTTGTGATAGAGTGAGAAGCACAAAATGAATTTTTCTACTGTCTTTGAAATGCTTATAACAAGTTGCTGAAATGTATATTACGAATGAAACGAATATACCGATACGATTTAATTGCAACAGTTATATTATTTTGTCTTACTTAAACTTTAAGTAAGTACTTTTTAAGTTTCTCCAATTCCCTTTTTCAGCATTTAAAATCTTTGTGAAAGAAAGAAAGAAAGAATAGAGAAAGAACTACTGATGGACTAATTGTTGATCAAAAAATGTCTTCCTTGCTTAATTTTCGTGAAATTTAATTTCGAAGCAACTTTTTGAGAAATTTTTTTAAATTTCGAAAAAGGTTAACCTTTCCATTGAAATGGGAAAATGACTAATTGGTGGACTAATTGCTGATTAAAAAATGACGCCTTCTAATTTTTTACTTAATTTTCGTAAAATTTAATTTCGAAGCAATTTTTTTGAATTTCGACAGAAGATTAAATTTCCATTGAAATGGGGAATTGCTGTTTTTGCATTAGAATTCAGAATTTAGAAACTTATTGGTATAAGTTGTAATGGTGAAATATTTCTAGCAAGAATAGTTGTTTGAGGATTGAATAATAAGCTGGACCTATCGCTTAACGGAACAGTCAGAGCTAAGAAGGGTTGAATGTTGGAAATTTAGAAATTATGCAAAAAATTTTGTATTTGATAACTACAGCAAAACATTTTCAGATCTTTCGCATTTCAATATAATTGACAGAACACAGAAAAAGTTCTTGCTTATCATATTTGTGAAATAAAAAAGTTAAGTTTGAAAAAATATCACTAATGGTTTAGGAAAACGTAAAATTTGAATTCGATTCATTTTTTTTTTTTTAAATGAATCGGAAGAGAGACTATTGTCAAACGCATGAAGCATCATAATAAAAGATAGATAATAATTTATTAAATTTGATTCCGTTAATCAATGAAATTTTACTGTAAAAGTAGGAAATGTAGCAAACTGTTGGTGTTATGATCAGCACTTATCATTAGTATAAATAGTTATAAGTCTTATCTTGTTTGGGAAACACTTAAAATTGAATTTGCAAACAACAATTCATCTTTTTGACAATACAATTTGCTTCGTTGTCATTTTTAACAAATCTTTGCAAGCTTTTATCATCGATGATATTCTCGGATTATTCGATCAGTCCGGAAATAGAGAAAGAAGAAAAAGCAGTTGAAAGAAAGTTTCTAAAATTATTCAACTGATTTCAGACCTTTATTCTGTTCTACCACTTTCTTTCTCTGTTCGTTTTACAATTTGTTTCCATTCCCTCTTTCGCATCTTTTTATTTCTTTTCGATAAATTCAGAAATTTTTTATTTCCTTTTAAATTTGAATTCTAATGAATTAAAGTTTGACTTTTAGGTAAGTTAGAGGAACTTGCGATACAAAAGTACTGTAAGTGATGGAGTAAGATTTACAAAACTTTCCCATCTATTTTGAGCCTGTCATTTTAGATTTCATAATTGCCTTTATTCTAGGAAGAGCAATTATTCAGATATTTGTTTTGGCTCATTTGTTCAAAAAGCAGTGACACAAAAATAGTTCTCTTCTGATCACCCTTTTGCATCAAGTATTCGCTTCCGTCAGATAGGATGGAGATAATTACTAGTTTATTTAATGAACTGTAAAAACATCCTTTGGGACAGCATATCTGTCGTTACGGCATTTGACATTATCAATGGGCTTGTCCGTTCAAGTTATCAATGAAAAAAATCTAAATATAAAATAAAACGATTTCAAAATTTCCGTGGATTTTTAAAGTCTCCTAATGTAGGATGCTGTGGTAACTAATTATATTCTATAAATAAAACAGGTTAACTTGATGATTGATTAATTAATTAACGTGGGAAAATTTTTTTTCAGAAAATCTAAAAATTTTGAAATTTCAGATTTTCCGATCTGTGAAATTCAATAAATTGAGCAAGGACGAATTTGGGGATTGTAATTTTATTTTTCATTTTTTTCATCTTGTTTATCATAGAATTAATAGAAAAAAAAAATCTGCGAAAACATTATGAGAAGTGATGATATCGTAAAGTAAAAAGTTAATCGTTTCGTTTGATTTTAGATTAGTTATTAATTATCAGTTATAATCAGTCATTTGTCAACTTCACAGTTGAAATTGATAGTACGTAATTGGCCGTTAGTTTCTTGGTTGAAATTTATAATAGATAAAGCGAATAATGATTGATAATTGTCCGATAAGATAAAAAGTTAATGAAGATTTGTGAAAAGGAGAGAGATGATATGTGAAAAAATTTAGCCTGAAAAGTTTAATTCATCAAATAGCAAATCTTATTCGCTCACTCAAAAACTGATTTTGAAAAATGATAAGGCATAAGATTTTTTTCATAATCTACAATTCACTTTTATTTTTCAAATCTACTGGAAGTAAATGCGTGTTAAAATTATGCTCTGTCGTAGTTTTCGATATTTCAATATTTTTCGAAGGGATTATCCGTGAGACTATTCGTTTCGTAAACAACAAATTATTCCAAATTATTTGAAATTGTTTTCCAAAATATTCTAAATTTTTAAAATCACGTGATATCTTTGTAAGAATTATTTTCTCATGCGAAATTTCACTCATACTACTATTTACTTTACGGGCATATTATCTTATAAAATTTCGAAAAGTTTTTTTCTTTTAACTTTTTTCGTGATTTTTTTTGAATCATTCCAGAGACATCGACATTGACAAGAATTGAAATGACTAGTGTTTTTTTTTTTTTATGATTACTTTCCAGCAAATTAAACACTTTCGAATGTTTGCTTATGTGATAATCATATAGATATAACTTATCAAACATTGTTTAATTACCCATTTCGAAATTTATTTCACAGTGAAGAAATGAAATGACTAAAGAAAAACTGAAGAAACACTTGTTGAAGATTTGTTTGAGATAAAATGCTCTTTTTGGAAATAAAAAAGAACATTGCAGTGGTTCGAAATTTGCATTTGCTTTTTTCTTTTCTTTGATGGACAGTAATTTTATGCATTTCTGGGAATATCGAATAATGATGGATTTCTGAAGAACAAAAAAGCCAAAAGAATATAAACTAAGCGTAAAGAAGCATTTGCTTTAATCTATACATCAATCATTCATCTTTTCGCAGCGTATTAGTCAGCTTTAAAAAAAAAAAAAAAAAGAAAAAAAATGAACTTTCCAATTTCATGAAGTGATTTGCAGAATTGATTATTTCTTGAAGTTAACTTTGACATCTTTTTTTTGAAATCCTTACCTATTTATTGCTTTCTTTTCTAAACTTATTTTTTTCATTCTACCGATTCAATTATGATCAATAATAATGATAATGATATGATGATAATGATACTAATGATTGTTACTTATCGTTATCATTATTTTTATCATAATTTAATAGTGATGAAACTGCTAACGGAAACATTTGTAATAGAGTAAAAAATTAGCATTTTGATTCACCTGTTGTTATTAAACACTTACTTATTAGAAGCAACATGTGGAGAGAGACGAGAGAGAGAGGGAGGGAGAAAAAGCGTGGGAAGAGAATGAAAAGGATAAAGAAAAAGAGGTGGAATTTACTTCTACAAGAATTTAAGCGTCATGTATGTCCAAGGAATTTTTTGAAGTTTTTCTTTCTACATCATTTCTAAATGAATTTTTTCTTTTTTAAATCCATACTTTTCCTTTAATGCTATCCGCAAACTCCACCCATGGCTAAAACTCCCGCCCCCCTCCCCCGCACTATTGGTATTCAATTAATCATGATTTCGCCTTCTCGAGCTATTAAGTGAAGCAATCAACTAGTAAAAATCAATTTGACGGATTTCTTATGAACTTTTCATTCTTGTCTTTTTTCTGTCTATCTATTTGACAAACTTTTCAAATGAATTGTTGAATGAATAAATATCACTGAGATATATCAAAGATTTTATAACAGAGGAAGTTGTCGTAACATTTTTTTCGGATATGTATTAATCTTGTCACTTTTCAAGCAATTACTCTTTCTTCTTTCATCTTTTCAATTGAATGTCAAAAATATTCATGTGAAATAATGGCAAAAGAATGAGAGAAAAATTGAGTTAATAGTAAAGATTAAGGATGTATTTTTGATTAAATTGAGGTAATAATAAAAAGGAAAAAAAATTCCTAAAATTATCTGTAAAATTTACATATCTCTTCCAGGTAAAGCTATTTTAACAAATTTGCAAATTAAATTGAAAAAAAAATATTAAATTAGACAAAAATATTAAATTTTTTGCTTTTTTGCTTTTTTTTTCTAGAAGTTAAAATTTAAAAAAATGCGGACAGAAACATCAGAGGTATGGATGAACAGAGATGCAGGGAAATAAGCAGGAAAGCATCTTCTCTTGATCCTTGTCGATATGTGACATAAATATACAACGGAGAATAAACGAACATTTGTTTGTAACGTTGTAAAGTAAGTCAACCTCTTCTCAACTTTCTTCCCTGCCGTCCACTATAATCTTCCAGCTTTTCAGGATTTTGAAAAAATAGCTCCAGTCTCTTCCGGAAGTATTACTATTTTCATTATTACTGGTAGTAGTAACTAGTAAATATTGTTGTTGGGCTGTTGTGGGAATAGTAAGAGTATTGAAAAACAACTTACTGCTTCCTGTTTTTGAATACTTGTGAAATTAAAATGAAATTTAACAAATTTGATCATTTATTGTTAAATTAGAAACTGCCGCTGTTGCTTGCCCATAGGTTTCTAATTTTTGGTAGTTTAGCCAAGGAAGAATGGAAGAATAATTATACATGAATGTGCTGGAGGTTAGTCTAAAATTTTCGAAAACATTTTAAAATTAACTGAAACCTAATTTCCGGAAGAGTTTTAGCCAAACAAGACGATGATGTAAAATGAAAAGATGACAAAATTGAGAGAGTGAGGACAAGGCTAAAATTTTTGAAAGCATTTTTAAATCAACCGCTACAAGTTAGTGAAACAAGGAGAAGATGTGAAAATGGTCGAGTGAAGATAATTCCAAAATTTTCGAAAATATTCCCAAATCAATCGAAATCTTTAGTTCCTGCTTTTTGTTTATTTTCCATTTTTCCCAAAAGAAAAAAAGTGCAAATAAGCAAAGAACTTCAAGTTATATAAGCTTAAGGAATAAATTAGTTCTTCAATTCTTCTTTCCCATTTTCATTAATTCTTTTATTTTTTCCATTTTAAAGTTGACATTCTCAGGCTTTTTTGATTACTTCAACACTATTTTGCTAGGAAGTAAAAAGCTGTATGAAAAGAAAACTCAAAACTTTCTTATCTGGCCTTCTGACTCGTCCATTCAGAGAACTTTCCCCGGTAGTGACCATGTCCCGCTAGTAACATCTCATTAATCCGATCCACTTCAACCATTAGTCTGATCCGTTTGTCATTAATTCGGTACGTTTCTGGCAGAGCCAAGAATCATCATTTGCACATCCGCTCTTAATATTCATGTCAACATTGTTTGCTTCTCCGGTAAATCGGATCTGCTTGAATCTAAGAAATCTTTTAATCACTGATGAAGGCTTTTGAAAACTTTCAATAATTACTTTATTTAATGTTAGTAAAATATAATTTAGCTATTCATTTTTTTATAATCGAAATATCCTTGAATAATGAATAATTGGATTTGAAAATTAATTGAAATTGTTCAATCAGTAATTTCTTGCGAAATTGGTCATTGATTCATTTGCATATCTGTTAATCGCATTTTGAAATTATTTGCTTGCAAATTTTTAATTCGAAAATCTTTTGCAGTTTTACTAATCGAAAAACAATACCAAATACTTGCAACGATGCAAAGGTAACAGCTACAATTAAATTTGATCACACATAACGCCAAACATTCATCGACGACAGATTTCAATTTATTTCCAAACTAGAAAATTCCATTGGTTTCCATATTGCTCCTTTTGTGCTACGCCAATTCTTTTTCTTTCATCCCCTCTCTGTAATTTTCATTTTTCACCAATCAAATTAGCGAAAAATCGATATTTCTCGGGAATTAGCTGATTCGCGCAGGTTTGTTTGCTATTAAATTTTAGTGAATTCATACGAATTCGTTAACATATCTCTCTATTGTCTTTATCGCACTTTTCCTTATAGTTTTTCATTATTTTGTAAAACTCATTTGCATCTTATAATTATTCAATGATCGGATAACGGGGAAAGGTAAAACTTGTTTCGGAACGAAGCTAATGATCCTTTCCTTGGTATTCGAAAATTTTCAAGAATTTTGAAAAAAGATTGATGATGATGAATAACATGCAAAAGGAGGGTGGAACAATTGGTGTTGTTAGCATTCAAGTGAAGGAAATTTTAATGACTTGCTAATAAATTGATTTTAAAATCTCAATTGAACTTATCGATTGGAATCACGCAAATTTTGCTTCTAAAAGATAACTGAAAATTTATTTTCGAAAATTTGTTCAATAGCAATAGCAAGATAAGACAGTGGAGATATTTGGGAGGAAAAAAAAAGCTAAAATTAAATTCAAGTTTTAGTTTGAATAGCCGATAATCCTTTTATGATATTTTTTTCCACAAAATTTTAACGATTTTAGCGATTAAAAAATGATTTGCCAGCGGGAAGATATAACAAATTTGTTTGAATTATCACTTTTCATTGCATTAAAATTTTTCAATTGAAAAAAAAATTAGAAGGCAAAGCAATGAATGAAACAAATAGTTCGTTGAGGGAGGAATAAACAAAAAAAAAGATGAAAATTTGATTTATAGCTTACAAAGCTTTTTCTGTTTTTCAAATCGATTTTGGGTTCAGAGGACAGAGATGGCAAATGGGCTAAGGCCTGAATGAAGACTAGATAGAAGGCTGGAGAGAAAGGATCCGCCGAATTTGACACCACCGCTACTTAAATCTTAAAGCATTGTTGTTACTACTCCGTTATTTCTTCCATTGACATTAAAAACGAAAAAATTTTTGCCTTTTATAATTTTTTACTCTATCCAGAATTATTTATTGCTTCAGTAAATGCTTTTGAAACAAATGAAATTTTTAGAATTTTGTTAATTTTTTAAAGAAAGCATATTAACTCAAATTAGCCTTTAAATGATTTGAAAGAAAATCGTGCGAAAGTGAAATGATAGATAAATTAATATAAATTTTATGAATAAACAAGATAAATTAATTGAAATAATTATTTCAATGAATTTATTGAAATATTAATTGGCTAAAAAGTAAGAAAACATAAATTATAGCGCTTAAAATATTGGTGATAAAATGACTGTTTGGAGAGATTTGAAATTTTATAATGTTCCAATTTCTGTAAGAAATTAAAATTTTTAAAATTCAAGGCAGTCCATCGTCGATTTTGTGCTTTGGGATATCTCGAGGGTGTTACTGAGAAATCTCGAGGATCACTATCAATTTTCTTGCTTACTAGAAACATTAGCAAAATTGTGCAAAGAAATTTTTTTTAAAAAAGCAAAAATAAAATTCCATTAAAAACTTGGACTTTTGAATCTTTCTGGAAATTTGCTTCTTTTTCTCTTAAGTAATTGCATTTAGAATTGAATAAAAGTGGAAAGAAGAAATGTTTTGTTTTTTCTAATGACCCAAGGAATAATAAATATAAATTGCCCTTTAAAATGTACTCGTTAAAATGAATAACTCACAAACTCATTTCAATTCTAAACTACTTGTTTTTCATCTTTTTCCATCCTATTACTCATAATATTTCTTCTCATTTTATTGTTTTTTTCTTTTGCTTTGAAACTAAAGCTGCAAAATGCTCAGAACTATTCTATTTTATTCGTTCCTTGTAATAATTTGTCATTTTTCAATTGGTAATTTAATTACAAAACATAAGGAATTTGTTTTTCCAGTTAACAAATACTAATGAATTTTAAGCTTGCAGAATTTCATATAATGCAATTTGATCTGTTAATTAAAATATTATTAAAATACTATTAAGAAATTCACTCATTTTAAAAATTCAAAAAAATTAAGATAAACTATATCTACAATTCCAGATTTGAAATGACTCGAAATTCAAAATTCAAAATATTGATATGAATATGTAAAACTAATTAATTGATTAGTTAGAGAAAGCCTAAGTTGAAATAAACTCGCTGCTATATGAATTAAATTGCATTAATTACATAAATTTAACATCAAATGAAATATATTTCGTACCAATTTTTTTCTTAGTTTTAATTGCATTTGCTTTTTCCCAAAATAGTACCATTTCCTCATCACTTAATAATTCATCCGCTTATTAATTAATTAAATCTTTTCAGAAAAAGAGCTTCCGACACAAAGTTTGTGTCGGGATGAGGTAGTGAAGCGCGCAAATGCAACGGTATGCCGTTGGATTGCAAAATTTGGTGCTTCCTATCCGAACGAAGGCGTCACATTGAAAAGTTAGATGGATTTCATTTTGATAAATTTCTGTTAATAATTCGTTCGCCCATTAATTAAATCACTAATGCACTTTTATCCAAAATATCCGGTATCACTCGGTACCTAAACATTGTTCCTCGTATATTATTGTATTCAGTCAAGATCATTGTATCATACAGTTTGGCAGTTCTGCTGCTAATAAAACATGCGAGGATATAACAATGTAGCTTTCTCCGCAGATAGCTTACTATTATTTCAAGCTTCAATTGTTTTGCTTGTTGACTCGTTTCCTATTACTCGGGTTTTGCAGTCCGGAAAACTGATGCTTTATCTTTTGATGACTTCAATCCATCTCTAACACTTATCTTTTGCCATTTCTATTGTATGATAAGATAGATTCTTAATTATCTCTTCTGATAAGTTTTTCCATCAAAATTCTTTGCTGATTTCTAGAAGTGACTTCAACTTCACTGTTAATTTCTTTGACAGGTTTATCAGTAATGATTTTATAAAGTCGCAAACTTTTCGTAAGATTGAATCTAAAATTTAATTCAATTTCTTCCTAGGCTTTGGAGGTTACGCACCATTCAGTCATCTGACGAGAAACGTTCAAGGAGACGTTTCAATCGTTTATTGCGCGCTTTTGACACCGAAGACCTTGCCGCTATTCTAAAGGTTTTCATGGTTAATTAAGAAAATTTCGGTTTTTTCTTTGAATGCCAATATTTGTAAATTTTAGTGAAGCCGCAACAGCCCTTTATAGTTTTAAATATTCTAAGGCGAAATGCCAAAAAAAAAATGAAAATATTTTTTGGAAAAAGGCAAGCGTAAAAGGCTTTTTTTTTATTTTTATTTTTTTTTCAATTTTTTTAATTCGTTTACATCAAATGTCAAATCCCAAGTTTCATTTCTTGCCTGCTAAATAATATGCGAAATAATGGCTTGTAACTCTGACGGTTCCATTAATTGGGTTTTGTGTAATTGGTGACAGTAATTATTTAAAAAACATCTTCATTCACACAACCTTATCATTTAGCTCAACAATTCTACTTACTGATCAAATTTTTATCATTTTATTTTTAAAGGCAGTGGAAAGTGGTGGCCGAGATATCAAACAGTGTGCTCCCGGACCGCCAATGGATTTGATGGAAGAGATGCCGGGTTGCTCAACAGATGCTGCTGGAACGGAAGACGAAGGCTTCCTGGATCATCGTTACGAAAATACTGGTTTGATACCGCAAATTGATAAGCCTATGTCAATACCTTATCTTTGTTGCAAGTTGTGGCGATGGAAAGAATTACAGGTAAATTATATACTCTAATATTAACGATTATCTTTATTTGTATATAAATTAAGAACAATTATCCAATTTTAAAACTAAAAAACTTGAAAGTAAACCATAGGTTATTGTCAAAGTTTGTTTTGTTGACTTCATAATAAATTTTACTAAATAATTTTAGACAATTAATAATAACTGCTGCAGGTAGATGCTGCATTACATAGATTGGATCCTCTGCCATGGTGTAGATTTGGTCGTGTCACAATGAATAATGCGACTGTTTCCTGTTGCAATCCTTACCACTATGCTTTATGGATCATTGGTAAGTCGCCTGGCTTTCTGTCGTTATTAGTTGTATAATGGGCCTAATTCTTCTTCTGCGATATTTGTTTTTATGAACATTAATCTTTTTATGAACATTAATTTCTTATTTTTTTTTTGCATGATGTGATGTGATGCCTAGTATGATATTTGCATAACTTACGTCGCTTGTGAAATCTACTGCATGACGCAGTTCACGTGTAATATGCGCTTATCAGATTAGCATCTGCTCACTTTAATGTCATAATTTTTGCTGTTCTTACTGTTGCCGAGTTAATTTGAGTTTTATTTGTCCTTTTCATTATAATTTTGCATATGGACTTTTCGGTACATTTCTTTAAAATAGTACATTCAGTATTTAAAATAACATATAATTTGGAGCATATTTTTTTTGCTGCGGGATACTTCATCTATCCATCTGTCAAAAAAGATAGACATTCTGATTTGATGGACGGCGGAATTGGAAAACTTTGGGAAAACTCTTTTTTCTTATAATTTAAATTTCAAACTTTGTTTTTTAATTAGAATCTCTTGTATTTTGAGCAGTGAACATTATGAATAAGAATTTGAAACCGCGCCTAGAAAAACAAAGGATACTTCAAAAAGAATTTAGTAAAATTAGTTTTTTTCCTTAAAAATTGTCACACATTTTAGCAAACATATTGAAGCATTTTCTGAATCCGTAGATAATTAAATGAACTTATTATCGATCACTTATCATCGAAATAATTTAGTTAATATTCTTATATGTTAGTTTAGTTAACAAAATTTAATTAATATTTTTATATGTTCATTTATAAAATTTTAAAATGCATCGATTTTTATTTCATTTGCTCTTACTATAGTTATAATTTTCAACTTGGATTGAAATTCTTGGCCTGTTTTTTAGTGAATTTTTTTGAACCTCAAAGACTTCACCTCTTACAGAATAATTTTTCTAACTCCATTCTTGAAGCTAACAACAATAATTATCATTAAAAAATTATTATTATGAATGCAATTATTAACAACAATAATTCACAATAATAATAATAATAATGGAGACTGGTGATTTATATAATCAAGTTGAAGTTGAAAAATAATTTTGCTTCGATTTATTTTTTCTTTTTTACCGCTTCTTTTAGACAATATGTCACCAACAGATTTGAGAAAAGCATCACAATATAAACGAAGACGGCAAGCAATCGTTGGTATACAAATTTTTTTATCTATGAAAATAATTAATTTAAAATGGAATTTTACTCTGACAGTTATATAAATGATTTATGAAGAAATACCGCAAAAGCAAATCAACTTTTGAAGCTATATTCTGTGAGCTTTTTTATCACATTAGCTGCTTGAAATATTTTTTGTCGCCTATATCTATTTCTAGATTTTAAATTAATTATTTAAATTTTTCCTTTTCTTCTTTTGCCCATCTGTTATATGGATTTTTTTTTCTCTTCCGGCATTTCCAAATTGTTCATGTGACTTTAGTCTTTCTCTAAAAAATTTGTATTAAATATTAAATTTTTCCTTCCAATTTAAATTAACTCTTGAATATTTAATAATTAATTGTTCAGTAGTAAATATTTCTCGTACTAAGGTATCTTTCTCAAAAACAGTATGAGTTAAATTCAGCGAATAAATGAAGAGGAACCAGTTAGATAATATTAAGAGAGAGAGAATATCAAAAGAATGAAAAAACGAGGGAAAATGAGAAAGCAAACTGAAGATACGTTAACTTTTCTCTCAGGATTCACCGGATGAGTGAAAATTTCAATTCTCACCGCTTGAGCTGTTCAAGCTCAAAGGAAATTGTAAAAGCAGTTTTTCATGCTGCCAATGATATATCTCTGCCATTCAGAATTCTATTATTGCTATTACTATTTTTCAGCAAATCCGGATTCGTCCTCCGAAGAGGGCAGCTTATCTAGTGGCTTTAATGGCGGCGTTTCTGTTATTGATCATTCCTGTAAGTTGTATTCACGAAATCTTTGCTAGATTTCATTGCAAATTCAATTTTTTAAAACTCTTAAAATGTTCAAATATATTCCAGCCGGTAATTGATATCGAATAATACTTATTTTGAAATTTATTGCTAATAGTTTATTATGAATGGTAATTATTCAGTGTTAACGATGACTAGTTGAACATATCCTGAAGATTTTAGATATGGAGTTAAATTATAAAATATTGAATTACTAAATAATGTGCATGTCGATGTAACGATCTACAATGTATAGTTATCCTTTCCGGCATTCAATTAATCATTGGAAATGGAAATAATGATTCCGCTTCCTAATGCAATAATTGATTTTAGTTGTAACAAATGACACTGGTTTTGGTGATGAAATTACGGGCACAACTGTTCCAAATAATATACTACCAATGTCGCGCATAATGCCACTTCTTCCGGATTCACCAGATCGTGGTAATCAAACTTTTTCTTCAGGTATATCATCTTTCATTGGTTATTTCTTTATATTTAACTTTTCTTATTCTTAGTCGCTCTTTATTGTCTCATATTGTATCGTTTGCTTATATCATCTAACTGATCAAAATTTAATGTTATTAAATTTGTTATTTAAAACTAAGTGCGAATTATTATTGTCGATTTCTTGTTGTGATATTTTTGTTTATTTTTTTTTACATTTACTGTATAGAGAATATTTGTGTAACAGAAGAAATGGTTTTTGAAGATTTTAAATTTGAAGAAAGTTTCAAATTTGGGAAAAATAAATTCTGTATTGTTTGTGTAACAGAATGTATGCAAATTATTGCAAATAGGAGTAATTGCAATTCCAGTGGTAGAATTCTTCAGGAGGATAGCTTAAATTTTGTTTATTGAGGCAGTGCTGCTCCTACTTGGCCACTTGGTTCGTCTTATCCAGAGAAGTCGGTTATATCCGTGATTAGTCATTACAAAGATAAACTAATGTGATGCTTATATGCGTGAAAATTCCAGCTTGGGCCCAACTGTACAGGTGGAAAGAGAAAGAGCGTATGGATGATCATGGTGTTGCACTTTCTGGACAATTTGTCGCTATTGGATTGTTGGCTCATTCTGTGCACGATGGTCAAAATGTCTGTAACCATTGGGATATTGAAAATGAAGTATCATTTGCGCTAATTAGACAAGCGGATATGGATGAGTTACAGGAAGTATGGCTCTACAATAGGTATACTGCTTCATCATAATCTCCAAAAGAATCGAAGAGGAATTTTATTGAGGAATTTATTTAATCTTGAGCACTTACAAAGATTTCTTCTTTTCTTTGAAAATAATTCCATTGAAAATTCAAATGAAATATCAATGATCTACATGATCATGTGCTATAGTTTTTGGAAATGAATTGAAAGAGATGAAAAATTTGTGTTTATAATGAGATAGAAGAAATTCCTTTGAAGTATTTGTTGATTAGTATCAGATTGGGAAAGAAAGGTAAATAATCCAAAAAGTTATAAGTAAATAGCAAGTGAATTAATATGACAACTGTTGCAGTGGTGATAAGCCGTTATTCATTTCAATCGCATCATCATTTAGTTTGCATAAATCGGAAACAATCAGAAGGGTTAGTAGTGGATATTGTTATCGGGTTCACCGTGGATGTAGTAATCCGTTACTGAAAACGAGAACTGCAAGCCATTTCACGAAACATGATCCAGCTAATACGCTTAGTTTTCTGAATATCAGTGTTGGCAAAGGTTGGGGCGACAAATACCATCGAATAAATCATACAGACACTCCATGTCGTTATGAGGTCATCTTCATGCCGGATAATTTATGAAGCGACTCAATGGAATGAAATTATCTATGAATTTGATGAGTCCCTATAAATTATGAATTTTTCTTTCAAATAATTTTCTCGAAATGATTGAAAGAAATTCTGCTTCCGAGTTTCAAAACAAAAGAAATTGTGATTGCATGATTGTGATAATTAATTGTAGTCAAATAATTTGAAATAAATTATTGTGTCGAAGAGGAAATGATCTCAAGGCTGTGCTTATTTGTTTGTACCTGTTGATAGTTCGTTTATTTTTTCCTCAAAATTTCTTTACTCATTTTCGCCATCATCAATCTTCTTCTTGTCCAGTCAATCAGTCGCCTTCACTTTTTGTTTGTGTTAAGCCATATATGAAAGAGATATTGATCAAATGGAATCTGTATTTCTGAAATTATTTTCCTTTCCACTTTTCCATCTTCAAAATTATTTGCATGCATGCATATTTTAGAATAATGTTAAAGTTTGTTCCGATATTTTACAGTCATTTAACGGATAAATTGGAAGATGTTCAAAAATTCACTGTGATATACAAATAATCGTTCCAATTGGGAAATTCCAGAAGAAATCCTGGACGTTCTAACCATTAAAATAATGTTTACCAACACTGGTTACTAAAGATGAAATTGCAAAACTTTGTCGATCATTTATCATTGTAAGAATTTGTTTTAATTTTTTATAATTGTAAAATGTTTAAAATTTACGGCTATTCAACGTTTCAATACTTCAATATCTTTCAATAGTTTTTTTTTTTTCGAGATTTGTTTAAATTATCAACTTTTTGTTTTGAAGTAACTAATCGTTGCAAACAATTTGTTTTGATTTGTTAAAATATGCAACATTCCCGCTGTGATTCATGTACTTCTTCAATCTTTGTTATTATTGCGTTGGCAATGTTTGATAAAAGAGTTAGTATCATTTCCTTTTTCCGCGCCATTCACTTCCTATAATTTCATTGAAAGACAGTTCACTAATCGTTCGTTTCAAATTTCCCTCTCTATATTTATATTTGTATTAAATGATAAATTTATGAAATTTCATCAAATGCTAAAAAAAATAATAAAATTCTTGTTTCGTACCATGGCTTTCTTATTGTTCGATTTCAATTTTTTTTTACAGCCTTTAGTGCTTATTTTTTCAAGTGTTATTGATGAAAAGTCACTGTTCTGCCAAATACTTTAATTAGCTGTGCAAAGAAGAAATAAATAAATTGTTTAAATTTTAATGGCTAATTAAATTATCACGTGCTCTTCGTGTCTAGCTGCATTAATTTACATATTAATTATATTTGAAAAATGATCCACTCATCAGTTTTCTCTCATCATTAATTCTTGAACAATTTTTTTTCTGTAATTTTTGGAAATGACAAATTAAAATTTTCTATTTTGATATTAATTTGACAATTCGCTTTATCTAAACAGCATTCGAATTTTCACTTGTTTTTTCTTCGTACTTTGTTGATTTCTACTTTGTTGGTTTCTTCAACAAAGTACAAAAAAGTTTGATGTAATAACATTACCTGTTTTTTCCACACTTATACACTAATCAATTCAATGCATGGATTTGCACTGACACTATTGTCATCCAACACTACTACTACTGCTACTGCTACAGTTACTACCAATTATTTCCATTTTTTTTTATATGCTTTGTAACTGTGAAGCAAACATAATTTAATTAATTTTGAAATAGGCTATCATTTTGAATTAAAGTTTTAGTTGCAAATAAAGGCTGCATTCCATCGTTTCAAATCTAAAATTGTAGCTTTTGTCCATTACACTTTTACTCTTTAACTACATTCATGCCGTCTGCCATATACGTATTAAGTTTTGTCTATTTTTGTTCGTTCAAAATTATACAGTCATATTTTTATCTGAAAGTACATTGACAATAATGTATTAAAAAAACATTTTTTTTGTTTCGTTTTTTGAATGGTCATTATTAAATTTTTTGAATGCTTTCTTTCTTTTCATTTGCAAATTTATTAATCGATATTTCAGTTCTATTGCGTGCAATAACGTTTAGGCCAACGAATTAACTGAGGAACGTGAGCCAGGCTAACTTGCTTTAACAATTAATAATAAACGATTGGAAAAAAGCTCTAAGACTTTCTTTGAAATGTTGGCTCGAATTAATTCCAAGAAAAGAATTGAACACAATAAATCTGATAACATGATATGATAATAAAGTCAAATGCTCTAGGCATGGCTTAGTGGAACTTACGTGAAAAGTTACATAGCAGTTTTCGATAAATAATAACTGGCATGAATTAGGCTTGTAAAATGTAACTTCAAATACTGAAAGTTTTGAACCTTTTAAGCAATTGAAAAGTATGAAAATGATAAATTAAAAAAAACTTCTGGCTATCATCTATGAGAAAAGCTATATTCTGTTCCGTCTGTTAGTGACGAAGGTTTCTTCGGATCGTAATATTTTCACAATGAGAAGCCATCCTTCGTTAAGTTTCAGGAAAAGATATTGGGAAGATATCAAATGTAAAGCAATGAGGAAGAGATGATGATGGAAGTAGTAAGAGGGATTGTTTGATTATAAAAAATTGCTTTTATACATGTCAAAGTTAAAGAGAACTTTAAGTAAGCTCGCCAGAGGTCATCATAGAGGTTAAATGGGCGCTTGGTATGGCGATTTTTAAGGAAGTACTGAAATTCCTTTGTAATACAACTCCATATGTTAACTTTTTCGTATCTGATCGTCTTAATTTACAAAATTTTATGTCTGATTCGGTAATTCGACAATATCTTTGTTTGTTAAATCATTGATTCTGGTCAACGTAGTTCATTTAAGTGAAGAATTTAAGGTCAAAAGATATCAAATGAAATTATATCCTGAAATAGAGAACACAGAAAATAATCCCGTATTTCCTTCATAAAGCAATATTCGTTAATACTAATGGTATTCTTTCGTTCAGAATTTCATTATTGCTATTTCTATTATTTCTTTTTTGGAAATTCTGAATTGATTCCAACTTGTCTGGTGTTTCATCTGTATCATATCACTGATTAATTGTGTATTGAAATGAGAATGAGAAAGAGAAATTATTGTGACATTAATAAAATCGATTTGCAATGAGTAAAAATGTTAGTTTTTTAGGTGACAATTAATTTTATTTCAGTGCATGATAATGGCAACAATATAAACTGCTTAATTTGCAGGAATTTTTCCCAATAAAAATTTCATGAAAAATATAAAATTTAAGACAATGTATATTTAAGGCATGTAGATTTCTCTATTGTCAGATGTTTGTGTATAAAACATAAAAGGATAATATTAGTGATATTTCAATGGAGCTACAAGTTTGATTTACTTCGAATTGAAAATTTCAGCTCAAAATTTTGAAAACGTAAATTCAAAATAGTGAAACAAACATTACTAGCAGAGAAATTAAAATCAATTGGTTTTGATTCACTTCGTATCGTCGATATGGAAGCATCGCTTATCTTAAATGTATTAGCAATAAATAATGGCAGTTACACTTAGATGATCGCAACGAAATATTTTAATTTTTTGATGAAACGAAGAAGGAAAATAATAAAATAGCTGTTGGAAATAATTAAGACCATTACTTAATGAGCTAATTAAAATGAAGAATTTCTGATAATTGTCTTTGCCTAGAATTTAGAATGCGATAGAATTCATTATTACAAGCTAAATAAAAAAAAAAGAATCTATCGAAGGAATTTTAATAGTAATATGAAAAAGCTAATTTTACTGAAAATTATTAAAAAAATTGGATTAACTGATGAAAATTCAAATTCTGTCAAATGCCACTAATTTCAATGATTGCATAACACATTTCTTGTGTAATGCATTTTAATTTGTTAACAAGTAATTTGCTTAATTGCTTAGCCTAAACATCATAAAATAGCGTATAGTTATTGTTCTTTGATATTTGATTTTGGTATTTTGGAAATTGATATTAGTCTGAGTTTTATTGATAAATACAATTGTGTCTTATTCTGAGATTTTGACAGATGTAAGTGAAACTATCGGAATAGAGTGAGATAGCAAAAAGAAGGCAATGGCAGAGTTCAAGTAAAATTTATATAGAAAATACGGAAACATCCTCATCTTGTAGAATCTGACTTGCATTGTGCAAGTAACGAAAGAAGAAGCTCGCTTAATTAAGTGGATTTTTTGTACCAATGATATTGCTGGCCAATATAGAAATAAAATGAAATTTGAGTAAAATTCAGTTAAAAAAATCTCTTAGCTTCTATTCTAAATTTTCTCAAGATTCCAACATGACAAAGACTCTGAAGTTAAGCACACGTACGTGAACAAAGTCAGTGTGTCTGTGTGTGTGCGTGAATAATTTTGTAAAGTTCTAAGGGAGTTTTTTCAAAGAAAATAAGAGTCATTGCCTCCATAAAATTTCCACTTTTCATCAGGTTCATCATCTATCGAATGTGATCGTTCTGCCGTTGAATATATTTGTTCGTACTGTCGCTGTTGATATCTAAGCTCATTTTTACGCTTTTTTTCGTGTTTAATTTGTTGTTCATGTAGCTGCTGTATATGACGTAATATTTGCAGGCCTTTTTGGTTAAACCACCACCATTTACTAGGAGTTTTTCTGAAATTGATATCAAATAGCGATTGAAATTACTTGGTAAAACTATTTAGTGAAATCAGTATTTGTGGGAATAGCATTAATGCAACGTCTTCTGATCTTATTATTTAACAAAATTTGATTTGAAAACTTCTGTAAAATGGACACTCAGAAAATACGTTACTGATGTTATCCCAATGTAAGCCGTGAAAATGTTATCAATTGCTTAATCCGATTAAAACCGCTGAATTATTGATAATCAACCTAAAGACTTCACGATTTTAATTTGTCATCTTTACTCAAGGATCTGACGCATCAAATAATTAAACAAATCAATTTCCTAATATAATTATTTGTTGTTCTAGTTATGTAAGAGAGAAAATACTGGTATGTTAAATTATTAAAGGTAAGAAAGAAAATACAATTGATGTTTTTCTTCTGGATCATGATAATATGAGTGGTACTGCGATTTCCCAGCTTCCGGATCATCCTTATTGCATCGTATGAGGATATAAACATTCTGTTGATAGGAGAACGGATCGTCAACATACGATATCTGTAAATCAATATGACACTAAAATGAAGTTAATTGGAATGATTTCTAAGGAAGAAAGAAAAATGAAGCTTGGATTCTACTTGCAAAAATGGAAAAGAACAACCTGAAACAGAAAAGCCTTCCTTTTCATCATCATCCCACTTCAAGGGAGCGGAACTGAGGAATGAATGAGATAAATTATTTACAGTTTCAAAAAATGAAACTTAATATTCATGCAAATGCATGACTGATTCGATAAATTTAATTTAAGCTTAAAATGAGATTCACTTTTTTATTGGAACTTCCAAATGTCTCTTTTTTCTATGACTTTTTCAATTTCATTCATTGTCATTTCCCATTATGAAATGATGCAACTGCAACGAAGATAAATTACAATACTTGTTTACCTTGACATATTCACTTTCAAAGTCGATACCTTCGGCAAATGCTTCCTTCATATAAGCACTACCGTACCACACCTCATTTTTTGTCCAGCTTATAATCTTAGCCACTTGTTTGTCATGATATTCTACTGCCTCATCAATGTTGACCTGTCCAGCCTGCATGAATTTAAATCTAAAAAATTAAGACGATAAATTGCTAACCTGATGGCTAAGAGAATCGATTCAACAAATTGGAATTTCAATTGGAATTTCTGTCTTTCATCGATCACTTGACTTTTTTCATTTTTCACTTTAATTTTTTCATTTTGGCCATATTTTCCCACTGTTTATCTTCCCGTTTCCTCCTACCTTTTCCAGCGTCAACCCACAATGATAATTTCGATTCATAGATGGACAAATGGACAGGAAATGAAAAAAGTATTTTATTTTTGACCAGAGATTTTTGTTTAAAAAGCCAAAAATGACACATCAAAGAAATCTGCTAAAGCTTTCAAAAAAAAAAAAAACAATTTCGCAAGAATTACGCTAAATCTCCTTCATTGTTACTTCTAGAAAGTACACGAAACCCGCCACAGATCGTTTTGGCCTTCTGATAACGATCTACAAAACGAGCACAGACTCCATTTTGAACCAAATAGGCATGTCCAAATGTTTCGTATTGGCCAAGTTCATCATGCGTTATCCTAAATATTCACCTGAATACAATACGGCATATCATCAAAGTACAGGCACACAGAATTTGGAAATTGCCTGAGCCATTTTTGATGTAACCTATAATTGTCCCAAAGTTGCTGAACTTCACAGATTAGAGATTATCATAATGAAAAAAGAAAATAATAATAATATGAAAGTATAATTTGATTATTCATTAATTTGATTTTTATTGTAATTTTGCATATGTCCAAATAGGTCATTTAGATTGGACAATTGAATAACAGATCACTAAAAAGATCACTTGAATGAAAGAAATGAATAATAAATTTACCAAAATGCGATAAATGCTTTTCTCATAGGTACATTGAAATGGGCAGTGTGAAATGTAAAGAAATCTTTGATAGTTCGATCACCAAGTAAAGAACCATCATTGTTGACCGTTGTCCAATATTCTTCGCTGACCTCAAATTGCATGGGTAAAAATGAAATAAACAGGAATAAAATAATGATCACAGAATATCAATTAATTCAATAAATGATTTCTTAATTTCTAAATTGCAAAATTTACCCATATTGCATCACACAAAACAAATATGGAAAAGACAACGAAGAACATTGAAAGTTGAATTTTTCCTGAAAAATCTTTTTTTTAAAAAAATTACTTTTATTAACAAAAATATTATCAGATATCCATTTTGAAGAAATACAACTAACTGATGGATTGGTTGAATTTAAAAGTATCATTTTAAAACTATTGAAATTAAGGTCAAATTTAAATTGTGGAGAACAAATAGGAAGTGTGAAGACAAAAGCGCTAACAATTTGTAGTAGAGTAAATAATATAAGCAATTTGAAATTTAAAAAATTCTCAGCCAATTGCTAAAATGTCTAAATAAATTATAACATTCGTTGGAAGAAATTTTTTTTTAGCCAATGATATTTGGCAATTTTAATGGAAAACAGTTTATTTCACAGTGCTGAGTGACAGCTGGAGGCAATGTGTGTAGAAGAAGTGCTAACAGTAAGAAATCATGGATGATAGTGCTGTAATAGGTTTCAGAAAAAATTCCAGACTTGTAGAAAACAAAAAAGGACTTGCCTTATGCAAATCATAACTTCTCTCCTTTCATGCAAATGGGAAACAGATTATTCATATATGCACCAATTTTTGTTTTGACTGCTAAATTGAATTTCATTTGTGTGTAACTTCAATGATATTAAAGATGAACATTATTGAAATCGCTGTTCCACTAATTAATGTCACAATTAATGTCATATTTTCGGGTATAGACGAATATGTTGCAGTAATCCCGAAAATAAGTCTTATTCCTGTTGTAATAGTGATTACTATATGCAGTAAAGAATGACAAAAAAGCAATTCTAACAATGTATTTATTGTCGCATTTTCAAATTTACCTTTATGTTAACAAGTGATAATGAGCAATCCGTTAATGAATACGGGAAAATTTTGGCTCGGTTCTTTGTCAAACCAGCATCGTTTATTTATTAGAGCAAATGAATGATTGTAGTAATGGTATGAAATAAATAACATTTTTATCAGTTCAATAAGCTGTATGAGTTTAATAAACAGTTGTTTACACGCTCATTCATAATTCTGTTAAAAACAAAAAGAAAAAAGGAAAAATGATTAACAGTAATAATAAATAGTGAAATAAATTTATCGTTGTGTACATGATATCAAGCATTGTTGCTCATTTAAACTATCGCATAAATATTTTCGGTTATAATTTCGCTCTGTTCCAGAAAAATTAATCAAATACAAAAAAGTCTCAATAAACTTTTACGGTTTGACATCAAAAAGTGAAATATTTGCTTGAAATTTTCAAATTTCAATTTTTACAGCAAATAAGTAATAGAACAGATTTAATTCGAATTTTCTAGAATTTAGCTCTAGAATTTAATAACAGAAATTTAATATGCAAATCAGTTGTATTTATGCTTTCAAACATTCGATGATAAATGTTCGTATGGAATAAAGGAAGGAAAGAAGGCGGGTAAAAAGCTTCGTTTCAGTAAGCATCTCTGATTATTATAGAAATTTGCGAAATTCCTTAATTTTGTTTTTTTTTTAAATCGAAAAGTTTGTAAGCAAAAGCTATAGTTCGTTGCTTCATCCCCGTTACAAATTCGCCCTATCGGAATGACTTGAAGTTTAATATTGAAGTTATATAATATTTGAACTAATTATTTTTATCTGTCCAATCATCAATATTGCATAATAAACTGCTCATTTAGCTAATGACCAGCTTCAGTGATTAATTCTAGACTTTAGTGTTTATGGAAAATGACTGTCATCGTGTCCATTTGTGGCTGTCTTATATTTTACCTTGCTGTTGCAATGACCATTCAAATCTTATTATCATCAATGCCATTTGTCGTAATCAACATGATCATCCTTCAAAGTGGTATATTGCTATTGTGTTATTAGTATGCACAGATGATATCAGTAATTGATCAAACAAGATCGTTGGTCAAGAAAAGCTTTGCAATCTCTTAATCTATTTTTTTATCCCAAATATGGCAATTTCAAAAATAAAAGAAGTAATAGCAAAAGTAAGTGATTATTAAAGAAAAATATGAAATGAACAACTTTCAAGCGATAATTTTGTTCTTATTTAAAATAGAAATATTATAAATACATGAAAAAAGAGAAGGAAAAAATTATTAGTAGTAAATTTTGCATTGAATAAACGAAGAATGAAATATAATATACTGTGTGAAAACTCAACTTAACATTTGACCTTCAAGTTAACTATTTTACTAACATCATTTATAGAGTAATTGGAAAAATTAAACTTTTCTCTTTTTCTTACTACTCTTGTCCTATCGTAAAAACTAAAATAGTCCCCTAAAGCAACAATTTCTTTCATTGTCAATTTTTTCTGCTTTCTTCAAGAGAATGTTTTATTGAATTGTGTTATGCTAATGATACTAGCACATCTGCAATGTGATATCATACATTTTACGAAGAAGAAATTTAATCAAACCGTTTAACTTTTTTTAACAGCCATAAAAGAAGGGAAAAAACAATTTAAAAAAAAAAAAAAAA